>WNYD01000132.1:0-83173 GCA_021396205.1 Sporothrix brunneoviolacea
CGGCCAGGGCGCCGTGGCCCGTGGCGACGAGGCCGGTGCTCATGCAGCCGGCGACGCGGGCGCCGACGGCCAGGGGCGCGGCGGCGTGCGGCGGGGAGGCAGCAGCCTGGGGCCCCATGGCGACGATCTCGCCGGCGAAGTCGAGGCCGGGCGTGGCGTGGAGGCGGAAGGGCACCCAGGTGGGGATGACGAGGATGAAATGCAGGTCAGCCGGGTTGAGGGCGGCGTGGGTGACGCGGACGACGACGTTGGCGCCCTTGGGCGGGCTGGCCTCGGGGTCGGCGGAGGCGACGTCCTTGAGGGCGAGGGCCTGGGCGGGCGCGGCGGCGTTCTTGACCACCTGCCAGGCTTTCATGATGGCGATGGTGTCCGGTGAGAAATGGAGATGCAGAGGAATAATCAAGATGGGAGAGCTTAAAGGTGCAGAAGCATGCAGGAAAAAATTAGAAGCTGTTCAGAAGCTACCCAGATGCTGTTCTTTGTTTCTAGTTTCTGGTCCAAAATTGGATTGCGACAAGACCCACTGCGATAAAACACAAAATATCCTTGTGGTCGGGGCGTCTCCGAGCATGTTCGAACGCGTTTCGAATGAGGCAGCGTTCTCCTATTAAAGAGACAGGGATGTGCAGAAAGGGAGAGAGAGTGGGAGAGCGCTCTTCTCTCGGTCTGTTGGACATCGCAACGAGAGGCGCATTACGTCACGAGAGCAACACGTGACCAGGTGGGAATCACGTTTTCATATGTCAGTAAGTAAACGGTCCCACGGCTTTCCTCGGCATCGAGCAATGGGTACTAATACTTCGCGGATGCAGATTTCATCGATCGACCAACGGTCCATCCCGCTCCCCCACTCGGTCACACATCAACTTCAGCAGCTCGACAAGCAGCGGGTCCAACCCGGCGTCAATCAATATGAAAAATGGATTGATGGATGAATAGATGAATAAATGAAACATAATAAAAAAAGAAACAGATATGTATCAATGAGCTTCGCTGGATTCCGCGCAGATTTAGCCCTCTTCTCGTCCGTGCCTCGCACTCCTCTCCCTCGCAGCCTTCCCTGCCTCCTCTATCATCTAGTTCCGTCTCCCTGGGTTCTCTCCGTGCCGCGTCCGTACAGTCCGGGATAAGCTCGAATGCTCTCCAACGTCTCGCTCGACGATATATGTAACGGACTACGGACCTCGGCAGACGAGGTGTGTCTTGCTGTTGTCGTCGGTTCGATCCGTACATTGTCATGCAGGGACAATAGCGACATTCTCTTTTTTTTATTCTTTTCGTCGTACGTCTTTTTTTCTTGTATTGTTCTTCCGCAGTGTTGCTGTTCTCTCCGACCGTGCCGACCGTGATGCGGTGTCCTGCTGAAGGGCCGTTCGTGCAGCCGCACAGTGAGGCGATGATGTCTGCTCTGCAGCCCGCTAACCACTGCTTATGGCCAAGATCACCAGAACCGCCGGCCATGCGATCGATAATATCAGCGCGCCCAATACCGAGAAGAAGCCCGTCGGTATGTCGTCGCGCGGGCCCCGCCACCGGTCGATGATCTTGACCATGGTGAAGATCATGGCGATGGCGTAGAAGGTGCCGCCCCAGCAGATGGCGAGGATGATCTCGGAGTTGCGGTCCTGGGGGCTGATGACGTCCAGGGACTCGTCGGGGAACGTGGTGGAGAAAGCCTGACCCATGATGACGGCGCTTGTGTGTTTATTTTCGCGGTGGCTTGCGGTGGCGTCTGAAGAGGCTTTTCGTCTTGCCAGCCGGGGGATCACGATCTCAGATCTTGCTGATGTCTTGGCGCGTATATCTCGTCGGTGGCGCTTTTGTTGACGGCGGCTGCAGCAACAACAAAAAAAAGAAGAAGAAAATACAAGAAGAAGAAGAAGCTGAACAACTAAAAAGAATAGTAAAATAAAGAAGAAGGTGAGAAGAAAAAAGAGTGTTCAGTATTGACCAGCAATTTGACGCCCGCTCCACGGCCAGCCAAGGAGAACGAATGGGATGCAAAAGGGCGTTTAAAGAGAGAGGAGGGTGACGAGAAGAAGAGAGGGAGAGGAAGAGAAGAAAAGAAAATAGAGCGAAGGGGAGGACAGGAGGAAAAGAGAAAAGGAGGGAAGCCAAAGGGGAGAGGGTCAGGAGTGGCCGGGGGACAATGCCATTCTTGAGAAATACGATGTTGACGAAACTCCCATCTTCTTCCCTGCCGTCTCCTATTTGTCCCCTTCTTCCGCGCCTCTCTCCTTCGTTTACGAGTACTCTACTCTCCTCTCCTCTCCTGTTCTCTCCCCCTGGTCGGGTCGCTTGATGCGTCTCACCACACCCGGGCGATGCGATCGAAACCGCTCCGTCCACCAATACGCACATGGGGCCTGGCGCTGGGCTCGCTTCGCCCACCGCACAGCCAGCAAGGAAAAGTGGTGCAGAGCTGGTGCCGGCCGCGCGTGGCGATCCGACACGAGCGAATGGCACGACGCAGAATGGGCGAGGGGGGCCCGTCGCTGGCCCAAAATTGGCCCACTCCGTCGCCCAAAGCGGCCCGGGTTCTCTAACAAAGCTTGTCTCAGGACCAGCTGATCTCCTACTCCGTATGTCGGGTGAAGAGTGGTCGACTGTCAATATTAGTCTCTTCTAACCGTCCCCTTCTCTCTCTTTTCTCCCAATTCTCTCTCTTCTCTCAAACGCCTCTGTACGGCGGAGAATATGGGTCAAAGCGAGCAAGAAGCCTGCATAACAATGACATTCCATCCGCAGAGGCGGGCCTCGCCTGTCTGTGGGTTTGTTCTCCTCATTTCCCGCCTCCTCTCCGCCGCCGTCGACTGATCACGGGCTGGCTCCTTGTCGAGGGCTGGTCTTGTCTGTTCTCTGGGTCAATCCTGTCACCGCTCCCGTCACCTCTCATGTCACATTATCACCATCGAACTATTGTCTTCCCTCTGCATTGGCACCTTGGCACCACCGCCAAAACAGCATAGCGCTTTCACACTGCGCTAGGGCCACCGCTGGCACTGCTGGCACTGCTGGCACCACCCTGGCAGTTGCGTCGGAACAGCACTGCCGAACGGTGAAGCCATTCCCAACCTCGCCAATCCACCTGCGTCGCACCCCTCTCCCCTCTCTCCGCCGGCGCTCGGGTTTGATGCTCGCCAAACAATGTTCCCTTTCTCTGGTTTGCGAGAACGATGATTTTCTGTTTAAAATACGTCGTAGTAATAACCCAAGATCCGAGATTGCTGCCATCGTCAGCCAAATGAACGATGCGTAAAAGGTACCGCGCAGAAAGGCCAATTCAATAGTTTCCCGCCCGCCACGGGGCTCTCTGTTGCGATTGGCGAGAGTGTGTCTTGTCTGTTTACCGCCCTGCTGGATTCTAAAAATACGTCGTACCCACTGCTCCTTCAAGCTGCCCAGCGCACCACTGGGCACACACCTTGGCCACCTTGGGCCTAGGCCAGACCATCGCAGCCAATCGTCGCACTCGACGAGCCGCTGAGAGTTGCGAAGGATGACAAGGCACGGAGAACCTTTCTTCTGTCGTCACCAGGACCGAGAAGGTGGAATCATGGGAACCATCAATAAACGAAAGAAAACCCGACAGATTGATGCCTCGTGGGAAGACGCCCTCTGGAATGGCCGTTGGGGGCCGCCAAGAGGAGTTGGCCGCATTTCTCGGGACCACGCAGCCAACATAATCACATTGTCATCCGTGCGACGCAGACCCAGAGAAATGCCCGCCTTTGCGACTGCGAGTACTTGCACACATCGTATGTCCTATCGCATGTCGTACTCCGTAGGTATCTGGATGATGCTGGATGCTCATTCGCCGCTTTAGCCAGCGCATTGTTTTCTTGGCCTTCGTTTTCTCCGCATCGACTCGGACGTCGGTTACTTTTTGAGGACAAGAAACTGAGGAAAATATTAAATACTTTGTTCGTTATTCAGCGAGAAAATTGAAGGAATTGGCCGAACAAGACAGGCTCTCGTGGACAAGCTGGTCGCCCTACTGGACGCGAAGAAATGCCAGCATCACGGTGAAATCTGTACCACGACACAAGCCAAGTCTAACGCAATGAACATTCACGTTTCTTCTCTGCAAGCCAAAGAGTTGGTATCTTCTTCTGAAATAAAGGTCTTTTTGTTTTCCTGTCTGTCTTTACCATTTTTTTTTTTTTTTTTTTTTAGGAGATAAAATAGTTTGGTGATTATTTGCCAGCAGGAATTTGCGCATTGGAAAAGTGTCGCTTTGCTTCATTCTTAATCATGAACACCAAATCAACTCCATTACTAGTTTACGACAGAGAAGGATGATCCAAACCTGACATAAGTATGCAGCGCTGGCAAAGCCCAACTTGAGAAGAAAGTGCAATGTTTTTCAACGGGCGCATATGATCTTACAAAGACTGCTGAGGACGAGATTTTCATGATCTCATACGGCAAGACTGCGTTCGGTTGCCCTACTTGTGCCTTCCCAGTTCTCACAGGCAACATGCTCTTTCCTGATTCCTACTTCAAGGTCGGCCATATCGTGCCCAAAATGGAAGGCGCTCTTTTGTTATGCAGTCCAGTTGCTCTTTCTACAATTGGCATGCGGAATACGGGCGAGCGGTTGTCCATGACCGTGTTTTCCGAGGAATTACCATCGCGGTTTTGTGTTCTGCCTTTTGTTTACATTTGCATCTCCCGATCTGGCCCACCGCTGAATCACCACGTTCTCGGCGCAGCTCTCAACGCAGCATTCAACACAGCTTCAAGCACAGCTCCAACGCAGCTTTCAACGCAGCCATGCCCAGCAAGTATGCTGGTTGCCGCCGCGTCGGCCTTATCCCGCACGCCTTCAACGATCTCGGTGCTATGGCCGGCATGTCTGAAAACCTCACTTTTGAGGATCTCGAATTGGCTTTGGCTACGATGAAAGAATCGCCTGGCGTGGTTCCGAACTGCCACGCAGTCATCCTCGCCTTGACGAAGCCGCCGGAGGGCCACAACTCTGGCGCTCCGTATGTTCCCACCGACCCCGATCTTGGTCTTGGGATGGTCACCTTTCTGCCGGAGCTTCGACAGATCCCCGACATCTACGCGTTCCTGCATGCCGTGTTCAACTCTGGCGTCGACGATGCAACGAGTGAGTTGTTCCTTTGACAAGACCGGGGAAGACAGACACGGAAACAAAAGGAGTACGTCAGACAATTCCCCTGCTAACCTTCCACAGAACCCGCCAGCACACTCCGGCATCTCTTCTTTTCATGTTGTTGTGCTCCAAGGCGCGAGCGCGGCGGCATTCTCAAGAAAGCCGACAGTCTCCAGAAAGCCTACCAGTCCGCAGTGAAGGACAGCATCTGGGGCGCGCAGCTGTCCCTGACAGATTTTCACAAGCCGTCATCGCAAACGGCATCGCAAACGGCATCGCAAACAGGCCCCCGAACGCCTAGCCCAGACCAACCGACGCCGGCCAGCCTCGGAGACGGCCCGCGATTCTTCGTCTTCGTGAAAGCGCCTGCAGGCTCGGTAATGCTCATTGACGAAGATAGACTGATCCCAATCCCAAACGACATCCCTTTGCCATTCTGCCCCCCCGTTCGCAATGGCGTCTTGACCGGCGACGTCGCCGAAGAAATCGAAGCTCTTCGGAAAGCAGCAGGCCGGGTGCCGACAGCATCGTTTTGGGGCTCACATCACGAACCCCCTAAATTATTGAGCAAACATCTCGTCAGCATTTTATCGAATTGGGAAAGAAACGAAGAAGAGGAGAGAGAGAAAAAAAAACACGCAGAAAAAGAGAGACAGGAGATGAAAAAGCGGGCTCAGTCGACGATGCAACGAGCTAAGCTGGGCCGGGTCATGATTTGCTTACTTGTTATTTAAGGATTGAGGCGCTGCCCACCCCAATTTGAGTTCCGTGCTAAAAACAAAAGAGTGACGGAGGAGATTTTAGTCCCGTTTCCCACCCCATAGCAAACAGAGATTCTATTTTCGGCCCATCTCGCTGCTAGCCACACCAAAAAGCACCACACCAAACAGACCACGCGATTGTCAGGCACGACGGCAGGCCTGGAGCTGCCGTTGTTAGCGCATGAGCCCGTTAGTTTTCGCGATACCGAGACGCCTTGGGGAGGAGACGGTGGTAGGCAAAAGACGCCGCCTCCCGCTCCTCTCTGACGCGACAGGAATGCTCCTGGAGTGGGCTCTGCTCTGCTGTAGCTGACACATATTACTCCATACGCCGTGCTTTTGCCTCGTGGGATTAGGGGGTCCATAGCAAGGGGTCCGCTCTGCAGGCCCTTGGTTTCCTTTCCGAGAACCGGCTGGGCCCCAAACGGCGACCCTCTGCATAAGCTGACAGCCAGAGACACGTACATATTAATATCTGACATGCTGTTTGCAGGTGCGTTGTGCTAGCACCGAATACCTCATTGGTAATATGTCGATCCTGGGCCGGGGGGCTGTGGCGGAGGCGTCCCGCCGCATTGCGCCTTGTCCGCTCTCCTTGCCGGTCTGGGGGAGAAATGCGCCAAGTCCGTGGATTGGCTGAAAGAACACATCAAAAGGGGGGCCACAGAGGAAGCCAAGGCCAACCCGAGGAGAACGGTGCTCAGCCGCAGCGATCTGCCTGGCGGGACCAAGGCCCTGTTTTTGTTTCATCTGGAAGCCCTTGGGCCATTCTCTCCTTAATTCTATCCTTGTGTTTTTCGTCTTCATTTCTTTTCTGGATGCCTTTTCTGATCGTGAATTCTGTTCGTCGATCGTTTTTCCATTTGCCTTTTTGCCATTAGGAAGAAGAGCGCCCCTTTCTTTTTTTCAGCGACATTTTCTTTTCACGATAGACCACGACAACGGCTTTGGGACTCTTCCTGCCCTTGGCCTCCACTCGCTTTTGCCATTGTTCGACGCTTGGCCATCATCCATCTTTCTCCTCGGTCCTTTCCTATTCTGGTTCTGCCCCCCGATCGAAATTGACCGCGGCCGAATCAGAAACCCCCGAAGCCATCCAGCCCTTTTCCCATGTGGAGTTGATATCGACGGCTTGCTATATGACCCGGAGCCTCGTTTTTTTCGGGCCGACAGGAAACACGCTCGCTACACCCTACGGACGCGACAGAAACGAATGACTTTCTACGAGAGACGACCTGCAAACGAGAAAACGACACATCAGAAGGGGACCATCACGGCGGGTCCACAGAGCACACGGACAGAACAAAGCTCCCTTTCACAACTATCGTAATGGGTGTGCGACAACAACGCGGGTGGCTTTGGCCGACCGTCGCCCTTTTGCTCCTCCTGCGGGCCACGGCCGTCCTCGCCTTCTCCAACAACTTCGACGCGTACCCGACAGGCGCGCAGTCCTGCCTCAACTCCACCGCGAACGCCAGCGGCTGCGACGGCGACGATGTCAGCGCTATGAACTCCTGCCTCTGCGGCAACGGCGGCAACTTCGTCCTGGCGGCGGCCGCGTGCATCGGCGCGTCCGACTACGCCGACGTCGAGACCGTCTACACCACCATGGCCTCGGCCTGCTCCTACAGCAACACGCCGCTCACCATCTCCCAGAAGGACTTTATCCTCGCGGCCAACGGCACGCTGAGCTCGACGACGGGCTCGGCATCAGCCACCGCGACGGGCTCCACGACGGGCACCACGACGGGCTCGACGTCGGCCACCACGACCTCAAAACCCTCCACGACCACCATCACAACCGTCGTGAGCGGGCACACTACGACAAAAACAAGCACATCGAGCGGGGCGACGGACACGGGCGGCGGCAGCAGCGACAACAACACGGACAGTGGCGGCATGTCGAGCACGGCCAGGACGGGCATAATAGCAGGCGCCTGCGTCGCAGGCGTTGCCATCCTCGCGGCGCTGGCGTTCTTCCTCATCCGCCTTTGGCGGCGGCGGCAGTCGGGCGAGGAGAACCGGCCGATGCTGGCCGGGCACGACTCGTTCGGGAACATCGGCGGCGGCGGCGGGGAGGGCGGCGGGCTCCAGGGCAGCGGGGCGAGCGGCACGGAGCTCTCGCAGCTGTCGGGCAGCAACAACAACGTCTATGACTGGAAGGCCGGGACGGGCACCGAGGGCGGCGGTGTCGACGCCAAATGGCAGCAGGATCCGTATCTCACCTCAGCAGCAGCACCCGCTTACTATCAGCACCAGCAGCAGTCGGGCGGCGTCTATGAGCTCCCTGTCCAGGAGGCGCCGCAGATACCGCCGTCGGAAATGCCCGCGACGCCGATGGTCACAGCGGCCAGCACGGTCAACACGGCCTACACGGGGGCCAACACCGCATACACGGGGGCCAACACGGCCTACTATCCACCACACCAGCCGCAAGAATGGGATCAGAATGCATACCGGTAACGTCTGCGTCGGCGGAGGAGGAGAGCGGCTGTTGGTGAACCAACAATGTAATGGGAACAAAAAGGATCGGTTTTCTTCTGGATGTGACAGTAATTAGCATATATATGGAACTTGCCCGGTATTTACTTTGCGATTTGGTCTGGGCCGTCTTTAGCATTGGGTTTTATTTTATTTCAATTCGTCCTTGTCTCGTGTTTCGTTCGCTTTGACGCGTGTCTGCATTGCGCATTCAAGGGTATAAAATTCGCGTCTGGGGCTGGTTTGACCTGGGTCTGTTTTCAACTTTCTTGGCCTTCGGAGATATTCTCGGCGTTCGGATTAAGAAGGCAGATGGGAGACATGTTGCAAGCACTGTCCTGGTATCTCGAGATTTCTACTTTGCGCAATAATGCATGCGAACCAACAATCGAGTCTTCATATGTTGCATCGCTGCCGTGTTGAGAAACGACTAGAAGTGGTTCGTTGCTAAACCGGTGTAATACAACCAGGCCAGCAGAGCACGAGGAGAGCAACCAATCCCACGGACGAGGCCCGCAGGGCCAGATGCTCGAGTGCCATCTCCGATGAGACCCTGCTGATCTCTTGGCATGCTTCTCGCAAAGCTGCTCCGCTTCCCGGCCCGAGAGGAATCGCTGGGGAGCAGCTGTGCGACAGACGCAGGATAGAGAAAGTAGAGAAGTACGGAGCAGAGGAAAAAGCCATGCAAGCTTAATATCGGCTGGGCAACATCTGTCTGACTCGCCACCGAGCGCATCGTTTTGTCTGACCCCAATGCGTGTCTCTTGATAGGATGGGGGGTCACACAGCATCCCGCATCCCGTAGTCGTACGCTGCATCTCTGGAGCTTGTCGTCCGGGAGGCGGGCCAGCTGACCCTCCTTTGCACGCCGCAGAGACATCCAGCAAGCGGCTGGATTGGCTGTTTTGCCGAGACAGGCGGCCGATAATTGATGCTGAGAACAAAAGACAAAAAGTGAGATGGAGTATCGGTCTCTCAAGAGGGCCTCGTCTACGCACCCTTTACGCACTTGCAGAGGCTGTCCAGGCTGAGCACTTCTGCCCGCTTTCGCATCGATGCGAGCGAACCGCCTGCTTGCCGCGCCTCGCCTGCCAATCTACCACCTGCTTCCGTGTTACTCTCCTCGTCTTTTTAGCCTTCTCTTGCCATCCTGCGTTTTACCTGGGTTCTGTGTTGCATCCCCGCCGGCCTCGTGCTCCAAAGAGACACACCATCTTTTTCGTGCAGCTCTGTTTCTCCGCACCAAGGAGCTCTCTGCTCCGGCGTGGTTGGCCCACCTTGCGGGCCATCGGCACCGCGCTCGGTGGTTCGAGAGCTCGAGTCTTGCATCGTCGAGGGTTCGTACGCCGTTCAGTCCTGGACTGTCTCACTCGACTCGCTCGCGTCCAAGCTCTGCTCTCACTGGGCACACACCGTCGCCCGCACAGCGCGGCCGCGCCAAAAGGAAAGGCAAAAACGAGACGGAAGGGTCGCCGTCCAATGTCACCTGCACTGCATAGAGTGTGGGGGGTTGAGGCCGGACGGCTCGCTGTTATTGGCACGGGGAAGCAGTCGAACGGGAAACGAGGACGGGAGACGAGGCGGCTCGACCGAGGGCAGACCCCTGCAGCAGCTGGTCCTCTTCTCCGCCCTGGGGGCAGGTCGAGAGGCGGAAGAGAAGCAGACGAGCCAGTTTGAAGAAGAGAGCCGGCAGAGACAGCCGTCGACGAGAGGGAGGCGGAAACAGGGAGAGACGACAAGGGAGAACAGAGAAGACAACAGAGTGTCAATTCGAGGCCGGGGGAACAGTCCGAGAGGAGCTGGCGCAGAGGCTCAGGAAGCTGAGAGAGCTGAGAAAGCCTTGCGTCGGGGGCCTGCAGGCCGCTGTTCGAGAACCCCAACCCTCACCACACCGGTTTGCCCGAATGGGATATCGGCAGGCCTAAGCCGGAGCGCAAATGAAACAGAAGCCCACTGCGGGCGAGCGGTGAAGAGACGAATGACCTGCAGAGAAACGACGTCGTTACCTAAAGCGTCCTTTTCGCATTTCTTTTTTGTATTTCGTTTCGTTTCCTCTTATTCCTTTTGTTGATTGTTTTCTGTCGTCCGCTCTTTCTGAAGAAATCCACAGCCGCCGAGACAAGGAAGCGGCCGCTAGCTCGTACACAATGGCCGACTTCGGTGCCGGATATATAAACGAGGGAAGCGACGACCCTCTAAAAGGTTGGCCTGTTTGGCAGACCCAATGACGCCACCACGCCAACTGCTCGTGCTGTGTGCTGCGCAGTTGCCTCCTTGTAGTGTAGTTTGCCTCCTTGTTCGGGCGGTGGGTTGGTTCTTGCCGTCCAAACTCCGTCGATCGCCGCTGCCGTACTGGACGCGTCAGGTTACGTACTGTATACCAAGTGGTGCTCGAACGACGTAGTGTTTGTAGATTTTATTTTTACTTCTTCATCTGCAGCGTAATTTTCCCTCCCTGTCCATTTCTTTCCTGCTTCTCCCCCTTCACTCGTTTTTGATCAATTGCACTTCTGCATTGATCTGGCCTACCTGAGGCCCTTTTCTCTTCTTCCCCTCTCGTCGTTCCCTTTTGGAATTGTATTGGCTTGGGCAGATCCCTGTGGCCGTCTTTCTTTGGCATCGACTTGGCTCGCTCCTGCTTCTTTGTCACTTTCTTTTCTATCACGTTTTTTTAAGGTTCGCTCCTTCCCCTCCCCCCCGAGCACGCCGTATGTGGGAGCTGCCCGGCATTGCGTGACTTCCTAATCTTGGCTTCTTGGTTCGGATTCGGGTTCGCTCTTTTCATCCGCACTCCCGACTCGTCGCTCGCTTCTTCTTCCTTTTGGCGTCCGTCTCGAGGGCCATGTCGTCATCTCCGGACTGGAAGAACCACATTTGGCCCTGCTACTCGTGCTGCCAGCAGATTTGGGTGAGTCTTGGCGATGTGCTCTGCCTTCCTTCCGTCGTCCCTTCCTGGCGCAAACGTGGCCGCTCTCCGAAAACGCAATGCGTCGTGATTCCAACCCCCCCTCGCACCTTCCCCCATGTCTGCTAGCAGACACAGCCCCTAGGCCAGAACAGTTTCCTGCTAAGTGGTCCCCCACTTTCAAGCAACACGGCGCCCGCATCGGACGACCACAGGCTTACGCGAGAAAACAGATCCCTCAAAATGCCACGTTCGGCGATGGCTGCCCCGGCATCATAGCGTACATCCCCGTGTGGCTGTCGCTGCTTGTGTTTCTCGGCCGCTATGCCCTGCGCCCGCTTTGGCGCCGCCGCCCGGTCTGGCTGCGCGGCTTTGCCACGGAAGAAGATGAATTCGGTCTGAAAAAGGGCCGCTCTCCACAGTCGAACGGCAACGGCACGCGGCGCGGAGGCCGCCGCAGCGGCGCGCAGGAGGACGACGACAGCTACGACGACGATGTCGAGGCTGTTGGCAACTCGGCCGTGGAAATCGCGGTCGAGGACGGCTCGGAGGCGGCTGCGGAGTCGGACAGCGACAACGTCACCGACAGCAGCGCCAGTAGCACCGTCGTCGGCTTCGGTCGTCGCAACAGCGTCGTGGATGTCCGGCCCGTCAGCATCGGGGGCGGTTTTGCGTCGCTCAAGGTCCGGTCGTGGCACCTGCTATCGGTCACGCTCTTCCTGCTCTCTGTGGCGGGCGTCGTGACCAGCCTGACCCTGACGTTTGCTGCCCGTCTCGGGTTTCTGTACCTGACGCCGGTTGTGCCCTGCGTACGTTCTGATTTGGACTCTTCTTTACTTTTACTGCTCTTGCTGGAATGGCCGTGGACTGACGACATACATGTAGTTGATTGCCTCTGTCCTCGTGGCGATTGACCGCCCTCGCTCCCTGCCCGGCGCCGTCCTGTTCATCTATACCAGCACGCTGATCGTCCAGATCGCCCTGCTTTTTGGCGTCCCCGTGCTGTCTCAGTGGCCCCTCAACCTCACCTGGCTGGCTGAGATGAGCGTCGCCGGCTTGTCCATTGGAGTTATGCTGGTTATGCCGATGCGTGACCCCCGTCTGGGCAACGGAAGGGAGAATGAGAAGATTGCCGCCGCCTTCGAGACGCCGTCGATCAAGCGCCGCAGCCCCGAAGATAACCTCACTTTGTACCAGTGGATGACCGTCACCTGGATGGCGCCCATCATCGGCCTTGGCGCGACACGCCAGCTGCAAGACGAGGATATCTGGCACCTGCCGTTCGAGTTCCAGCACGCCCGCCTCTACCGCCTGTTCCATGACGTCAAGGGCTCTGTCACATCCCGTGTTGTCAAGGTCAACGCGCCCGATCTGATCATCACCTCCTCGCTTGGTATTCTCGATTCGCTCTTGTCCATGCTGCCCATCATTCTTCTCAAGCAGCTGCTTGCCTCCATGGAGGGCCCCGATGCTAGCGTGCGTGTGGCCTCCGTTTACGCCGTCTTCATCTGCATCACAAACATCGCCCGGGCCCAGGCCGGCATCTTTTCTCTCTGGTACACGCGTCGCTGCTACGAACGGTCGCGCGGTGAGCTCATCACTATGATCTACGAGAAGACGCTGCGCCGCAAAGCCTTTACGTTTCCCGGCCACACGACCTCTGACGACAAAAAGAAGGGCGGCAAGCGGAGAAGAGATTCGGTCCCGAAGCCGAGATTGCTGATTGGACGAGGTGGCGGAGGAGGTGGCGGCGGCGGCGGCGGCGGTGGGGGTGGAGGAGGCGCCCGTGGGCCAGGAGGCGGTGGTGGCATGTCCGAGATTGCCAACAGCGTCGCCAGCGGCACTGCGCCTGCCTCGACTGGCAAAATCCTGAATCTCATGCGCAACGACGTCTACGAGGTTGCCCAGCGCTTCTGGGAATTCCCCACCTTGTTCACGAAACCGCTGAATTTCTTCCTCTCGATGTTCTTGCTCTGGCGCGTGCTTGGTGGCGCATCCCTGCTCGGCATTTTCGTCATCGTAATCGCCCAGGTGCTGAATGTTTTCATCGTCCGGGTCCTGGTGCGCTGGGAGTTTGCTCGCCGCACGGTTACCGACATTAAGCTCCAGGTCACGTCTCAGTTCATCGAGTCCATTCGCCATCTGCGGTGGTATGACTGGCAGGACAAGTGGCTGGCTAACATCCTCACTGCGCGGCAAAAAGAGCTGCGGTACCGCGTCATTACCAACCTCATCCAGAAGTGCATTTTTGTCGTCAACCAGATGTCCGCCACTTTCTTCCCGGTTGCGGCATTTTACGCATTTACCGTAATCGAAAAGCGGCCCCTCACGATCGACATCGCCTTCCCGGCGCTGAACTTGTTTAACTTGCTCGAGCAGAGCCTCCGGGAGCTGCCCGACCTGATCACCGTCTTGCTGAATGCCAGCGTTGCCATTCGCCGCATTGAGGCCTTCATGGATGAGCCGGACAAAGAAGGTATCGATAGCGAAGAGGGCGACGTGCTGAAGCAGGCCCCTGACGGAGTCCTCGTGGATGGTATTATTCGCCCGCCCGGTCCTCTGTATATTGGAATCGAAGACGCAGCTTTTGCATGGCCGACAGCAGAGACGCCGATTCTTTCAAGGGTCAATTTTGTTGCCGACGGTAGCGGCCTCACGGTCATTTTTGGCAAGGTTGGCACCGGTAAGACGGCGCTGCTGATGGCAGTCTTGGGCGAGATGGACCAGCACAGCGGCACGCGCATTATTCCGAAAGAAACGATTGGCTACTCCGCGCAGACGCCCTGGCTGCAAAGCATGACTGTCCGCGAGAACATTCTCTTCTGCCTGCCTTACGACGAGCAGCGGTACAATCGCGTCATCGAGGCATGCTGCCTGCTCCCCGACTTTGCCGAATTTGAGGCCGGTGACTTGTCCAACGTTGGCGAGAACGGCATTGGCCTTTCTGGTGGCCAGAAGGCTCGCGTGGCTCTTGCTCGCGCAGTCTACAGTCGCGCGCGCATCCTCCTTCTGGACGACCCCATTGCCGCATTGGACCACCACACGGCCGAATCCATCATGAAGAGGCTATTCTCGACGTCTGGTCTCATGCGTGAACGTCTCGTTATTTTTGTCACCCATCGAATGGATATTGCTGCCGACTATGCCAACCAGATTTATGAAGTCAGCGATGAGCATGGCATCATAACCAAGATTGACGCCAACCTTGTTCGGCGGTCACTTGGCTCTTCTGCCGCACCGTCTACCCTTGTTACCGTGGGCGAGGAGAGCGAAGGGAGCACATCTGGTGAGCACGATGCCCAATTATCTTCTGCATCACAAGAAAACAGCGACGACAGCGAGGCAGAAGATGCTGCCGCGACCGCAGCTGCGGATGCCGCAGCAGCCAAGGGCGCCAAGAACAAATTTATCGAGGAGGAGCATCGCGCCCACGGCGGAGTCATGCTGTCTGTGTACTGGCGCTACATCAAGGCTGGTGGAGTGCACTGGTGGTTGGCCGTGGTCTTGAGTTTCGTCGGCTTCCGCATTTCTAAGATTGTGTACCTCTACTTCCTCAAGATTTGGGGCGAGGCATACGGCCATGAAGCTGTCATGGAGCTGGCTTCCAGGGCAGTGTCTTCGCTGTTACCCTCAACACAGGTCGTGCTCAGTGCATCCCATGGCGACGAGGATATGTTTTCTATTGCTGCGGCCGCCCACCCAAGTGGAGCAAACAGCACCGGCTGGTTTGACAACGATTTCGGTCTTCCTTCGCCCGAGGTCAACGTTCTGCCATGGCTGTTCTGGTTCGCTGTGCTTGCATTATTCTCCCTGCTCTTCCGCACGTTTGGCGACCTCATCCTCATTGCCATCACCTACACGGCCGGCAAGCAGGTGTTCCAGCAGGTTATGGAGCGTGTGAGCACTGCGAATTTCCGTTTCTTCGATGTGACTCCCGTGGGCCGGCTGATGAACCGTGTCACTTCCGACATTGGCACGATTGATGGTGCGATTGCCCAACAAATTCATCGGTGCGCGTGGTTCGTCCTCAACTGGCTGTCGTCCATTCTGGTGATTGCCACCGCAACCCCTACGTTCTTGGTTATGGCCATCTTCATGACCTCTGCGTTCGTTCTCATCTTCTTCCACTTCCTGCCTGCATCGCAGTCTCTACGGCGTCTCGAGATGGTGTCCCTCTCGCCTCTCATGTCCAACTTCGGCACGCTTCTCGAGGGTCTAACAACAGTTCGTGCTTTCCGCGTGCAGCCGCACTTCCAAGAGCGCATCATTGTCACGACGGATGCGTTCCAGCGCATGGATCACTTTTATTGGTCTCTGCAGGCATGGCTGCAGTGGCGCTTCAATGCGCTGACGGCTATTTCGACTTTTGCTCTGACGATGACCGCGCTGGCGACTGGCTTGTCAAGCGGTCTCGTGGCCTTTGTGCTCACAGCGGCCGCCAACTTTGTCAACTCCACCCAGGTGCTGTGCCGCCGGTACGGTGAGCTGCAGATGCAGTTTGTCTCGGTAGAGCGTGTCACCGAACTTCTCGATCTAGAAGAGGAGCCAGTCGGCAACGTCAACCCGCCAGCTGCTTGGCCGACGACCAACGACGACATTGTCTTTGATAACGTGACTGTGCGTTATGCTCCTCATCTCGAGCCTTCTCTCCGCGAAATATCCATGCGCATCCCGGCCGGCTCGACTGTGGCTGTCACTGGACGTACGGGATCCGGTAAGAGCACACTGGCCCTGGCCCTGCTTGGGACAGTTCTCCCCGACAACGACGAGACTACGCAAGGCGGCATCTACATTGGTGCGATGAGCGTGGCGACGGTCAACAAGCATGCGCTCCGCCAGCGTATTAGCTTTGTTGCCCAGGACCCTGTGCTCTTCCCGGGCAGCTTGCGAGAGAACCTGGACCCTATCGGCGAGCACACAGACGAGGAGTGCGAGCTCGTGCTCCGGCGCGTCCTTGCTGATGCCACCGGGGACTTCACCCTGGAGAGCCGTGTCGACGGCGGCGGTAAGAACATGAGCCAAGGCCAGCGCCAGCTGATCGGGCTTGGCCGGGCCGTGTTGCGCCGTAGCCCTATTGTCATTTTGGACGAGGTAAATTTCCAAGCCCCTCTCTGGTCTTCTTTCTGTTCCCCTCACTAACCAAACTTTAGGCTACTGCTTCGATCGACAAAAAGACGGCGTTCCACATCCAGGAGGTCCTCCGGGAAGAGCTGCGGCACAGCACCGTCATTACGATTGCTCACCGAGTGGAAGCCGTGCGTGACGCCGATTTCTCCGTTGTTCTTGAAAACGGCCGAGTGATCCATGCGGCTCCTGTCCAGTCGGGCGAGGCAGATACGAGTGGCAGCGACCACGACCGGTAATTTTGACAGGGTTGCTATGGTGTCTGCTAATAGATTCGCGTGTACGGTTTTGTCGTGTTTTCTGATTTCGATCAAACATTTTCTGGTGTTTCCTTATTTTGGACAATTGTTTTTTCTGGATATGAGACCTCATACTTTAGCACTTTGTAAAATCAGAGTGATACTTGGAATAAGAAGCACCTGGTTTATTTTATGCACACCAATAAAAGCTCTTTCTGTTTACCTGTTTATATGCCACGATCAAAAAAAGCACAAGAACACGAACTACCGAACAAGGCTCCGGCCGCCTCTGGTGATTGCAACCGTGGAGCACCACTCTCCCCACCCTATGAGTCGACATATCAAAGCCCCCGTATCCGGCGAAAAAAGGACACGTTCTACTATCACGTAGAACGTCCTCGAAGCAAGAATAACTCGAAATTTAATACTTTTGTCTGGCCGCGGCTGGACGCCCCCTCCATACTTCTAGACTGCCTTTCTTCTTGATACACGCATTTCCATATTAGCCTGTATTCGATCAAGACCACAAATATGCCGACACAAGTAACGGAGCAATTACTCGAAAAGAACAGACAAAAGACGATGATTGGTTCTACGGGATAGCCACCTCTGCTATGTCTTCATTGCCGGCCAGATACGCTTTGTTATGTCATAATTGTTCATTGATATGGACCGAATGATGGGGCTGCTCGAAGAGGACAGCAACGAACCGCCCGCAGGAATAAGGAATAGGGGCAGCAATAATAGCACGGCTGCTGGCACATGCTGGCATGTTCCGCATTGTTTTGACTATGCACGGAGGTTAAAACTATCACGGCTGTTCCGTGTTCTTTTTTTGCATCCTCCTTGTGCTTCCTCTCCTAGCTGAGCTTCTTCGGCCCCCTGTTTACTACGCATGCTTCTTGCCCTTTTCTGAAGCCACTCGCGTTTACTCACGAGGTGAACTAAGACAGAAAAAAACAATCCCCTGGACCGATCTCCATCAGCGAAGATGAAGACCGCTGCTGCGAGCTTCCTGCTGCCGCTGTTGCTGCAGGCCGCCGTCGGCCCGGCGCAGGCCTACGAGAAGGGCGGCAAGCACTTCATCAACTGGGACGCGCACGAGTACCCCACCGTCTCGCACTGGAACTGGCACCGGCCCTTCCCGGACCACGGCGAGCCGCCCATGGGCTTCGACACCAAGTGCAACGTGGTCAAGACGTTCCACGCCAAGAACTACAAGCTCGGCGACCTGCGGCGCGGCGAGGGGTTCGAGCTGTACCCCTTCTCGGACGCCATCGAGAAGTTCATCGCCGGCCGCATCTACCCGGGCAGCTGGGACGGCGTGGACCACGGCGGCATGCAGCGCGACCTGCTGATGATGGAGTGGCGCGCGCTGCCCGTGTACGTGCGCCGGTGGATCGAGGACAACGAGATGCGGCGGCCCGACGCCGACGACGGGCGCCGCTGGCGGTTCATGGTGTTCCAGAAGAAGCCGCGCAAGGTGGCGGCGACGGCGACCGAGACGGCGCCCCTGCGCGCGGTGCCGACCGAGGGCGCCGAGCCGTCGACGTGGGCGCTGCCGCAGGTGGCGGACCGCGACAAGGTGGTCTTCTTCGCGCCGGGGCAGCTCTACCCGATCCTGCCGCTGTTCAACGCCAAAGGGGGGAAGTGCGAGGGTACGAAAATACCCAATGGGTGTGAATATTAAAAAAAGGAAGAATGAATAATCCGCTAACCACCCCCAGACTCCTTCTCGGACCTCAGCCGGTACGTGCCGGCGGCCAAGGACGACGCCGTCGTGGCGTGGCCGTACGAGCACTCCAAGCCCGACCACGAGCACGGCAAGGTCGAGGTGTACTTCAAGATCCGCGCCGAGCACGTACTCGAGACGGAGCACGGGCGCGACCGGCGCGTGCTCTGGGACAAGCTGATGCGCAACGCGCGGCGGACGGAGCGCAAGCACACGCGCGAGGAGCGCGAGGCCGGGCGAGACTCGCTGGACGTGCCGGACCGGGATGAGCTGTGAGGGACAGGGGGGGTGATGGATGTTGAAGAGCAGCACTGTTTGGAGCAGAATTGAAAGTCATCAAGGGGTAGCCATTTTAAACCTTGAATTTACTTCTTTTTTTCTAGATGGTTTTTCTTCGTGAAAAGCATGACCTGGGAATTCATCGCTCCCTTTCGAAAACACAGAAACAAAAAGACAAAAGTGAAGACCACGCGGAATACGGCGGTATGATCAATCTATACAAGTTGTGGACAACGATACAATACAAATTCCATCACTCACAGGCAGTTGTACAGGGCGCCGCAGCACACGTCCATGCCGGGCATCGCCAGGGCCGCCCGGCGGGCCATGGACGCGACGACTTGGCGCTCCGCCTCGCCCAGCCCCGGCGTGCTCGCCGCGCACTGGACCGTCGCCGTCCCGCAGCACGGCTCCCTCCGGATCTCGAGCGGCGCGGCGGCATCATAACGACGGGGGCGGCCGACCTCGGCTGGCGCCGTGACGGCGGCCGAGGCCGCGGGTGCGGGCGCCGCCGTCGTGTACACGTCCCGCGCGCCGTGCGGCACCGTCTGCGAGCACAGCTCGGCCAGGTGCGCCTTGTCGGTGACGGACATGACGAGCGTGACGGTCGTGATGGTCGTGATGATGGACGTGTCGATCTGCGTCTGGGTGGTTGTGGTGGTGCGCGTGATCTTCTGCGTGTGCAGGACCGTGCTGGTGACCATGGCCGTGTCGCGCGTCGTCTCCGTCTGTGTCTGTGTCTGGGTCTGGGTCTGGGTCTGCGTCGTCTGCGCGGTGACCATGCTCGTCATCACGGTCGAGAGGGTGGCCATGGCAGTCTCCGTCTGGGTGGTGGTGATGACGGTGACGACGGGCAGGATGCTGGTCTTGACGGAGATGGTCACGGAGACGGAGACGGTCGTCTTGGTGACCATGCCGGTGTTGGTGACCATGGCGGTGTTGGTGACCATGGCAGTGTTGGTGACCATGGCAGTGTTGGTGACCATGGCAGTGTTGGTGACCATGGCGGTATTGGTCGCAAAGGCAGTATTGGTGACGGTCCTTGTCGTCGTCAAGGTCGTCCACAGCGTCTTGACCTCGTTGGTTGTCCGGCCGGTGGTGATGATGCCGACGGGCGGTGCTGCGGATGCTGGTGAGGTTGTCGTGGGCTGCCCGCTGCTAGTCCCATTCCCGCCGCCCGGGACGGCGTTGCTCCCGCAGCTGCCAAAGTCGCCCTGGCACCCCGTGCCACAGTGGTCCGCCGAGCTGCCGCACCAGCCATGCGGCGAGCAGCAGGTGCCAAATTTGGACCCGGCGCAGGTGATGCCGTTGCCGCAGGTGCCGTCCGGGCTGACGGCCTTGCCGCCGCCGCTGCCCCCACCGGCTGCCGCTGATGTCGATGCTGGGCTGCTGACCCCCCGAGTATTGGTGCTCGATGGTGGTGCCGGTGCCGGTGGCGGCTGCGAGTCGGCGTCGATGCAGTAGCTGGCGCCCACGGCCAATTTCGAGCAGCTCTTGACGGCCGGGTTGTTGTGGAGGAAGGCCGTCACGGTGATGCCCCAGGTGGCCGCGAGCGAGGCACACGTGTCGCCTTCTTGGGCGGTGATGGTGAGGTTGCAGGCGGATGCGACGTTCCGCGAGAGCGCGAGGAGGGAGAGAAAGAGTGGTGCCAGAGAGAGCGGCGACGCCGTCCGTGCTCGTCGTCTGTTTGTAGAGACCATGGCTGTGAAGGACGTTGGCTACAAGAGCCCGTCAAAAGGGAGAATTTGTTGCGTATGCTCTTCCCGATGATGGGTCGAAGCGGTCTGTTGCCGTTGAAAGACAAAACCGATGCTCTATCGAATAAAGTAGCCACAGAGTTGTCTGTAGATATCGGCGTCAGATACGGTCAGGTTAAGGCCAAACACCTGCTTTGTCGTGGTTTTGTTATGCTCCCGACAGACAGCACCAAAATAGAACCACCACATGTTCTGCACGGATCGTGGGCAACGATCGGGATATTTTTCTACGTTGCCTGTGTTGTCTATTGAATAGCCTGCAGCCCTAGATTGCACTGGCGGTCTTCCTTGGGGAACGCGCCAGCCGGGAGTGGCAGGTCCTGGCCGCGTTTTCATTGCCGCGGCTTCAATTCTGTGACGTGCACCCTGTTTCGACCTCTACGTTGCCTCTGCGCCTGTTGTGTGGATGTTTTTAGATACCGCCCCCGACAGCATTCCATCTTTATCTTTAACTTATTTTGTCTCCCCACCCCCGGACAGTCCAAACTTCCGAGAAGGTCGTGTTAGCTGTGCCGGGCTGCTGGATAGATGCTTCTTGTGATGGCCTGCCCAGACGCGGGTGGGACGTCTTTTCCTGGGAATGTGGCTGGCAAAATGAATGACGATGGCGATGAAGAAGCCACCGTGTAGACAGGGTGCTCACGGTTGACGGACTCGACCATGGACGGGCAGTGGGCGGGTCGTGTTTCTGGAAAGGGCAGCCAGAAGAGCATAGCAATCGTGCCCGTCAACAGGAAATACCAAGCCCGACCGTAGATTAAATAAAGATTAAATTTTGTTCTTCATCCGGCTCATTTTCCCGGCACGGTAGGGGGAGCAAAAGAACGGAGGGCGATAGAGGGTCATGGCGAGATTGAATCTTGAGCTTGGAGAGGAGGGGTCGGAAAGATGGCAAAGGCTGTGAAGACGCGCTTGAAATTGTCTTTCTGCAAGAGTTCTATGCAAGTGGGTGGCGTTGTCAGGCCCCTTGTGAAGAGACACGCCATAGTCACCCCAGTATGAAAGAAGATGCCGAAAGTGTAGAACCGGTGGGAGAAAGAGTTAATGCGTCCACGGATGTCGTTGGCCAACATCTCGTTGCTGAAGTGGGCACGACCACAGTGGCAACACCTAGTCCGAGACGAGCAATGATACGGGCAACGGAGAATGCAGCGAGGGAGTGGGTGCTAATAGGGCATGGCACGTGTATTGTCGGAACCCATATTTGCAGTTAAGAGAGACAAGAAATAGAATTGATATTAAAAGAAGCAAATGAGAGTAAAACAAGCAGAATAAGGATATCGCCCAGGACCAGACTACTTGAAAAGGTGAGGTAGAGTTGAGTAGTCGTTCTGCAGTGAAAGAGCCGAATGGAAGGGATTTAGGGAGTTGGAAGAAAACGCCTTGGTTAAATAACAAAGGTGCCAATGGGATTTTTGTTTTCCAAAATGCAATGGCATCTCTCGCATACGGAGTAGAGAACTGCGGGAATCGTCAGGAGATCCGCAAGAACATTTGAGAAGGGGCCTGCCGGGCGGCACATAATACGATGTATACAGATGGATGACTTTCATACGTGACAGCTGTAGTCGGCGTTCTCGTTCGGTGAAATACGGGGAAAGGAGAGGCGCCGTTCATACTGAGTTGCCCTGTGGGGCGAACCCGAACTGGCCAATAGCATTTTATAAAAGGAAGTCTCAACAGCGGACGTGTACGGAGCAGCTCGTCTTCATTGACGTGTTGTGGTATTTTCTGCCGTTCACAACTAGACTGTCGTGTAATTACTTGACGTGAGGCTCAGCACCATTCCCGAGTTCCTTCAAACTACGAGCATTTACCACCATTGTTTATAATACACAGTCTGAAGTTCATATAGATCATCAACTCCCCTAGATTGATTGCTTTCCTTGCACAAAAGACGCCCGTAAAATTAATAATATAATAAAAGACAGGTAAGAGAAGTAACCGTACTTCTTTTTTTAGTGAGTCTCTATCGTCGTCGAGAACGTCGTCGTACGTGCCGCGTCCGGGCCGGAGGGCATTACCATCTCGTGGGGAAAAGATTGCGAAATAGAGATACAGAGAGAGACGAGCTCGGCAGAAGCAAAAAGGACCGATTCGTAATTTCCTGGGCGGACCGATAGGAGTGCTGCAGAGAGGAAATTCGCGGAGGTGGCGGAATCTATCGCGTGTCTCGTGCGTCCAAAGACGCGGAGGGCTGGCGTCTAGTCATAACCTCTCCGCAAACAGCATCTCGCAGGGAGAAGATTGCGAGAGAGAGAGGCCGAGAAAAAAGACTAGCAGGAGGACTAGAACAGAGGCCTAGAAAGAGAGATATCTAGCACGGGGTTCTGGCGAGAGTCCATTAGAAGTTTATGCTGTAGGCGGGCCCGATTTCAATTTCCTGGACGGACCGATAAGGTGGTGATTTAACTGCTTTGGCTTAGGTCAATCTGCACGAGGCCTGCCCTTTTCATTACCCCGTCATTAGTCCGTGGTCCCCACGCGGCGTGGTTAGCGGTTCCTGCGCACGTTCCGGCCATGTGCAGTCTACGGCGCCGGGGCCTGATCCTGCCGTCATGCCCTCTCTGCTGCACTACTCCGTACTTCGTACGTCGTACGGCTGCAACGGTTATATTGGAATGTCGTCGCGGACGTGGCTTTGATTTGATCGTCTGAGGAATCGGCGATTCCCGCCTGGTGAAGTCACAAGCAGGCGCCAACTGAACACTGAATTAGGCATGTTTTGTGTTTCCCTAGCAAGCGGGGGGAAGCCCCTGACTACATATGTCGTAGACTGTTGTCTCCTCTTCCCCGCACCCCGCGAATAGAACTTTTGGGGAAAACAGTGCGCTATCCATCACCTCATTCCACTTGCATTCGGGCCTACAGGAGCCCGGTAACTTCAAAGAGCACTATTCGTTCGCTTATTGCTACGAAGTACTTCGTAGTTGTACGCGTATCGTAGCTGAGTTAAGCTTCCCGGAGAACGCCCCTTGGCTCGCTTAGATCTCGGCCGTTTAACACGGCGCCGGCGTTTCGGTCGTGGACATGTGAACCGGGGGTGAGTCTTGATGGACAATTATAAATAAGGATAGACGTAGCCGACTCGTCCCCTCTTGGCGGTACGAAGCAGCCTCGAGACGCTGCAAAGCTGTGTGCAAGATACGCGATCGACATCACCATGGTATCCTCATCCTTGTTGCTTCTTGCCGGCCTGGCCGCCCGCCAGGCAAGCGCTGCCAGTGTCAGCTCGTTTGTTGCTCGTGAGCATCCGATCGCCCTGCAGGGTGTCCTGAACAACATCGGGGCCAGCGGGTCCCTGGCCGCCGGTGCGGGATCTGGCCTCGTGGTGGCCAGCCCGTCAAAAGTCAACCCCAACTACTTCTATACTTGGACAAGAGACTCCGCCCTGACCCTGCGGATGATCATCGACGAGTTGATCTTTGGCAACCACGCCCTGCAGGACACCGTCGAGGAGTACATCACTGCTCAGGCGATCCTGCAGACCGTTTCTAACCCCTCCGGCACTCTTCTTCCCTACGGCCTGGGTCTCGGCGAGCCCAAGTACAACGTCGACGGTAAGTCCCATGTGTCCTAAGACATGGCCAAGGGTTTTCTCATTGCTGACTGGCCCGGCAGGAACCCGGTACAACGAGGAATGGGGACGCCCGCAGCGTGACGGCCCTGCTCTGAGGGCGATCGCACTGATCGAGTATTCCAACTGGCTGCTTGACCAGGGAAAGAAGACGAGGGTCGCCGAGGTGATCTGGCCGGTCATCGCCAACGACATCTCATACGTGGGCCAGTACTGGTAAGTGCTTGCCTCATCTTTCCGCCGTCTGCTTCTTTGCCATCTCAACTCGCCCTTTATGCCCACCCCTTTACACCTGCCTGCAACGTCTGCTGACCGCTTTCTGTGCAGGAACCAGAGCACGTATGATCTCTGGGAGGAGGTCTACGGCTCCAGCTTCTTCACCACGCAGAACCAGTACCGCAGCCTGGTCGCCGCCGGCGAACTGGCCAAGAAGATCGGCGCTACCTGCACGGGATGCGACCAGGCCGCCGAGGTGCTCTGCTTCCTGCAGTCATACTGGAACGGCGACTACTTCACGGCCAACACCAACGTCGACAACGGCCGCTCCGGCATCGACGCCAACACCATCCTCGGCTCCATCGCCGTCTTCGATGTCGATGCTGACTGCGCCAACCCAAGCCTGCAGCCATGCCACAGCCGCTCGCTAGCCAACTTCAAGGTCTTCGTCGACACTTTCCGCAACGGCAGCCTGTACCCCATCAACGCCGACGTCCCCTCCACCTCGGGCGTCGCCGTCGGCCGATACCCCGAGGACGTCTACTACAACGGCAATCCCTGGTACCTCATTACCCAGGGAGCGGCCGAGTTCCTGTACGATGCCGCCGCGCAGTGGAGCAAGCAGGGCTCCATCTCGGTCGACGCCACATCCCTGGCCTTCTTCAAGGACCTCTACCCGGCCGCCCGCGCGGGGGAGACGTACAAGCCCTCCAGCAGCGGCGGCCGCCCCAAGAATCCCAAGTGCAAGACCACGTCGTCGGACCCGTTCCGGACCATCGTCGACGCCGCGACCACGTACGCCGACTCCTTCGTCGCCGTCGCCGAGCGCTACACGCCCGCCAACGGCTCGCTGTCGGAGCAGTTCGACAAAGCCACCGGCACGCCTCTGTCGGCGTATGACCTCACCTGGAGCTTCGCCTCTTTCGTGACCATGGCCCGCCGCCGCGCCGGCGACTACCCCAAGTACTCCTGGACGTCTGGCGCCGGGTCCGTCACGCTCCCCTCCGTCTGCGCGGCCACATCGCAGGACGGCGTCTATGCCGCCGCCACGGCCGCCGGCGCGCCCAACGTGACGAGCACCTGCACCAGCAGCGTGCTCTTCGTCGTCAACGCCACCACCTACTACGGCGAGAACATCTACCTCGTCGGCAACACCACCGATCTCGGGGCCTGGGACATCGCCAACTCGCAGCCCATGTCCTCCAGCAACTACACCTCGGACCGGCCCGAATGGTACATCGAGGTCCAGATGACCGCCGGCGAGGCCGTCAGCTACGTCTACGTCCGAGAGGAGAACTGCGACCAGCCTTACATCTACGAGTCCGTCAACCGCACCCTGGTCGTCCCCGCCTGCCAGGAGGGCGGCAGCGCGAGCTCTGCCCCGCTGCTGTCCACAGACGACGCCTGGACCGGCGAGGTCGGCACCTATGGTAGCTGTTAAATATGGTGTAGTTCCACCCTGCACCGTACTTTGTAGTTGATATGCTGTATACTTGATGGATTAAAAGTTGCTAGAGACCCGTGTATATATTACCGACTTAATTGATTAATACTATTTTAATTATTTTGTATAGGCTTACTTGAAGTAAAGAACACGGCCGCGGTGAAGTGCCGTTTTCCTAGCTCCAATATTCTCCGACGTGCAGCAGTATCGTCGTGGCTGCTGTTGGTGTGGGCGGGCAAAGTGGAAGGAGAGAGCATCGACGTCGTCACGGCCGAGAGTTGTAATTCAAAAATCACGGCGCAGTTTGATGGCCCTGGCTCTCTTGTTGCTCAAAGCCGAGGCAGAGAAAACAGAGCGAATCTAGGCCATGGGATGAACGCTTCAAATATTATTCTTAAAATATTATTCCGCCGGTTCCTTCGGAAATGGCCGCTGAAGTTTAGACCTCCCTCGGACGAACAGAGTAGCTTAGAGGCACAGATAAGCCACATCAGAGCAGCGCCCCGCCAGCGTCGTAACGTTGGGTCGGCCTCGGCCCATGCACGTCCGTTGGAGTTGACACGATTCGAAAAAGAGCGGCGGTGGTCGGCTGCAGATGGGAGCAGCAACAATTCTCCAACGGCTGGAAATCGAATCGAAACAGCTGCCCAGATGGTCTATCGCGGAAACTGCCATTGCGGCGGCTATCGCTTTGAGCTGCACGCTGACGACGGCGACGAGCTTCGACGAACAGCCCCTTGCGGGTGTGCTGCATGCGTCAAGCAAGACCCCATCTGGCATGCCGCGGCGGACGGCAGCGTCCGCGTTGTCCGCGATGACGGGAACCTAATTACGTACACTGGGGCATCGATGGAACACAAGGTAGAGAGCTGCTTTTCGCTCTGCGATTAGGCTCGTCGTCGACGGCTGCCACGGCTAACGCTCGGCCTGATAGTTCTGCGCCACCTGCGGAACAATTCTGTTCGGCACGCATTTCGAGGGCCCTGCCAGAGGCCAGAGAACGGTCAATCTTCGGGCGCTCTGCGGCTTCAACCCGTTTGACTACGAGTACGTCGTGTTGGTAGACCATGGGGAATTACGGCGTAGCTAACATCGAGCCGTGACCGACCGGCGGGCACACCGGCTAGAAGAACCCCGACAGCTACCAATGAAGCCCCGCTGCCAACGATCGGGGCCTGCTTGTGTGGTTCTGTGACGGTCGAGCTGCTTGCGCCTCTCCGAGACATGCATATCAAAGAGGACAACTGCAGCATATGCACGAGGGCGAGTATTGCCGCAGGGCGCGTCTCAAGGCGAATGATCCATGTTCAGTCTGCTAACGGCCATAGAACGCGTGGCTCGGAGCGTATCCATCGAAGGCCCAGGTGGCGATCAGAGGCACAGAGCATGTCCAGGAATACCGGTTCGGCCGCCGGTTCATGGGCCACCCCTTCTGCAAGACGTGCGGCGTCCACGTGTACATGAACGTCCACGGCCCGCCGCAGCACGTCGTCGACCGACTGCCCGACCACAGGAAGGCCCTGGTGCGGCAGAACTTGGATATTGCTCCGATCAGCGTGCGCATCTTGGATGGAATACAGATCAGCCGTCTCGCCGTGCAGCGGATGGACGATGGCACAGACGGATACGAGACGGACGTGCTGGGCTCGCAATCGTAAACATAAACAAATGCTATGGAGTCATTGAATCTCATACTCTACTCTGGCACCAGCTGGTCTACAACCTCTGCAAACTCTTTTCTAAACTGCAGCTTTGCCCTCCACGACGCCGGAACGGCATCCACGCCGTCGCGCGCCCCGAGCAGACCGCCGGCAATGGCCCCGTTCGTGTCGGTATCGCGGCCCACGCGCACGACATCCACCAGCAGGTCTTCCAGCGAGCGCTCCGTGTCGAGCACCGCAGCGACGGCCAGCGTCAGGGACTCGAGCACGTAGCCGCTGGCTGCCAGCGGAAGGGCGTCTGGCCCGCCAGGGGCGTCCCGCGGCCCCAGCTTCGCCAGGTCACCGACGCGCACCGCCTTCCCCTGCTCGATGGCGTGCAGTACCTGGTCGCGGCTCGCAGGCAGCGTCTCACGAGAGACAGAGGCGGAACGGCTGCTCTCCCGAGGTGGGGCTGTCAAGCAGGACACGATCCGGTCCACGGCGCTGTCCTTTTGCAGGACGGCGACGCCGGCCTCGACGGCGGCCGTGGGCGCGGCCCCGTCGACGAGCTCCCGCGCGATGACGTTGTAGGCGGCGCAGGCCAGCACGCAGCGCCAGTCGCTGTGCGTGATGGCCGAGATCAGGGCGGACTCCTCCAGGAGGCGCGCGTACGAACCGCCCTCGGTGGCCGCCGCGAACAGCGCCGTCGGGATGCACCGCATCAGGCTGCCGTTGCCGGCCCGGCGCTCGCCCGCGCCCGCGCGGCGGGGATCGCGCTCGCGCTTGAACACCCTCAGGCCGTCGCGCGTGGCATTGCCGACGTCGGCGGGGCGCGAGCCCGGGCGGCGGCCGGGCCAGCGGCCGTCGTACCAGTCGAGCATGTGGTTCCCCGCGGCGCGGGCCACTTCGACGCTGTCGACGAGGCCGTCGGCGTTCGCGGCGTTCGCGGCGGCCGCCTTGTAGGCCAGCAGGACGGCGCGCGTCATGTCGGTGTCGTCGGTGGCGTGGCCGGCCGGCCACTTGAAGGGCCCGCCGCCCACGATCTCGCGCGGGCCGCCGTCGGGGTAGCTCTTGCGGATGTCGGCCCAGGAGCTGAACTCGACGGTGGCGCCCAGGGAGTCGCCGGCGTGGACGCCCACGAGGGCGCCGAGGATGCGCTGTTTCTTGGAGGGCATGCTCGGCAGCGGTTTGTGCTTGTTGTGATGGTTGTTGATGAGGGGTTACTGTAGTCCCTGTCACTGTAGTCCCTCTTCTTTTTGTCGTCGACTCAGCCTCACAACTTTAGCTGGCCAGGCTTCCGGCGGCGCCAAGCACCGCCGCTTTCTCACATCTGACATTCCAAAAACCAAAAACACTAAAAAAGAACGCGGAATACGATTGGTTGCACTGTAAGGAAATCGAAATATGTACAGCATGTCCCACCATCTCTTGCAAGTATCGGCACTCTAGGCAAAACCCGCGCTGTGCCATCTGTATCTCGGCCTACGGTCCCGTGACGACCTTTTCGGTGACGGTGCCGTCGGCCTGCACAATGACCTTGTCGACGTGGAGGGAGGCCTTGACGGGGTTCGGCTGGCTGTACACCCACTCGAGCTGCTCGAGGGTGCGGCCCTGCGACTCGACGCTGTAGAGAGAGGAGACAAGTCAGCAGATGGATGTGGAGAGAAGAAGGAAGAAGAACCAACGACACGGCGTGTCGCAAGGAAAAGGAAGACACCCACCCAAACAGATGCCACATGATGGCCTCGACGACGTCCCAGCCCACAAAGATGTAGATGTACTTGTAGCCGATGTTGCCCAGCGCGATGGGCCCGCAGAACTGGTTGATGAAGCCGACGGCGTTGACGATCACGCTCGATGCCGCCAGGCCCTTGGCGCGCGTCGTCGTCTCCAGCGCCTCCGTGGGGATGACGGCCTGCAGCGGCGTGTACGTGAACGAGAAGAAGATGTTGAACAGGAAGTAGCTGGCTAGCGCGCCCTGGGCGTACGACGTCTGGACGCCGCCCGGCTGCTGCTGCTGGGCGTCGAGGGCGGCCGACAGGCCGGAGTTGCAGGCGAGCGCGACGGCGCAGGCTGGAGGAGAGCAAGAAGTTAGACGAGAGGATAGCTATGTACACAGTTGGACAGGAAATGAACTCACTCAACGTCCCGATCACCAGCACCTTGCGGCGCGGCATGCGGTCCGTCAGCGTCACGGCCGTGAGCGCGCCGACGGCCGACAGCACCGAGTTGAGCAGGTTGTAGGCCAGCTGCTTCGACACGCTCGTGACGCCGATGTTGTTGAAGATGACCGTGTTGAAGTAGCCCAGGCCGTTGCCCGAGAACTGGCCGAAGATGGAGATCATTAGCACCTGCGCCATGCGCCAGCGGCCGCTGTGCGTGAAGAGGAACGGGCGGTCTGGACGTGGTAGGAATGGTTAGCAGACGTCTTTCTATCCAATGTTTTTTTTTTCAGATCTCCTTCTTCCACTTACAGTCCCACATCTTCTTGTCGATGCCGTCCTGGCGGATGTTGTCCTTCATCTCCTCCACCTCCAGCAGCACCAGCCGCGAGTTGGGGTTGCCATTGCCGTGGTACTTGGCCAGGAACCGCACGGCCTCGGCATCGCGCCCGTTGGCCATCAGGTAGCGCGGTGACTCCGGCAAGAACCACACCGCGCTGATCACGATCACGCACGCGAACGCCTGCAGGATCAGCGGGATGCGCCACGAGTAGTCGCTGTCGATGTAGTTGGTGCCGTACGTCACCGCCGCCGCCGGGATGCTGCCGCCGAACCAGCCGCAGTTGTAGAACCCCGTGCACCGGCCGCGCCAGTGGGGCGGGGCGATCTCGACGGCGTAGGCGGGGGCGGCGACCGTCATCACGGAGATGCCCATGCCGAGCACGAACCGGCCGACGACGAACTGCGCCAGCGTGCTGGCCGTGGACGCGATGATCATGCCCACGATGATGATCCAGCCGCCGGCGAACATGGCCGAGCGGCGCCCGTAGCGGTCAGAGAGGATGGCGGCAAAGGGCGAGGCGACCATGGCGCCACTGTGGGGGAAGAGAGGCTAGAGTCAGTAGCCCACGAGAATAGACACGAACAGAAAGGCATTGCCACATACACCGTGTACAGCGAGAAGATGACGGACACCTGCGAGCCCGTGGTGCCGCTGTGGAAGGTGTTCTGGAAGTGCGGCATGGCGATGATGGATGTCATCAGGGCGGCTGTCTGGTCAGCACATCTGCTGTATCCACGTGGAGGGAAGTAAATACAATGCAGTCGGGCATACTGTCGTAGCCATTGGCACATGCGCAGCAAAATGCAACAAAGATGGCAACTGGTAGCATTAGCGGGTGTCGTAGTGTATCGATACAGCTAGGGGAGAGGCCACGGACAGTAGAGATGGCGAGACTCCTTGCTCCAGGCTTTGATCTTGGTCTCCTGGAGAGCAGCATATAATTCGGCCTACCAGACATCAGCACCATGACCAAGGCAGACGAGAATGGACAACATGGCGGCGACTCACATTGTGGACAATTTTGGCCTGCGCTCCCGCCCGGACCGCCGATGCGCCAGACCCGGCGCTGACCTCGGGGTAGTGGATCTTCTCGGTCGGCGTGCTCTGGCGCTCCTCCGTCGTCTCCTCCACCTTTGTGGCCTTGCCCGTCACGCTCTTCGTCTCTGCATCGCCCGCCATATTGGTAAACTGGGAGCTGCTCCAACTGGTGCTGCCGTGGTTAATCGTCGTCACTGGCACCGCTTGAGCAATTCGAATCTCCAAAAAGGGCCTCTTCAATTAGTAGGTAAGGCAATGGAAAGAGTAGACGAGGGAAGCAGCTGAGAGGGCATCCTACCGTCCGGTTCTTATTCCACGATGTCCTCAGTTTCAGCTATTTCTTGTTTTATTTCCTGGAATGATTTTCCTTCTCCCTGTACCATTTTCCCTTCATTTAAGCCGTCCCAGAGCACCCCTTCGGGTGGCGTAACGAACTACACTCCAACATCCCCCCCTTCGAGGCAGCGGATAAATTCCCTCCGCCCACCCCAAACGGGAAGCATTACACAGTGCCTCCCCAGAACGAGCTTGTTTCCATTACACATGTGCCCGTTCCTGTGTGCGTCTCCAAGCGAGCCGACGTGGTGGTTGTGGTCCATATGACAGCATGCGAAGATCGCCCGAGGTATGGCCATTTCCCTTCTGCAGCGCAACACCGGCACGGGAGATGCCACTCCTACTTTCTCTTGTGGGGACTGTGGAGGAAGCATAAAGTAAGACGAGGAATCCAAATTCTGGAACCTCAAACAGCCTGCCGGAGGATTGTTATGCCTGCGAAAAGCGTAATCGCGGAAGAGGCTCCTGTTCCTCGCTTTCTCTCTCTCTCTCTCTCTCTCTCTGAGTTTTATTCCTAAACAGCATCCCTTCGCTTCTTCCCGTGCTGACGTCTCTTTTTGCTTACTGTATTTCCGGAAATTCTAACCGAGCTCCTTCTTCAAATCATGCTCTTCTAAAATCAATTTGAATTGGGGACGCTCTGCATCTCTTCTCCGGTTTCCGTTCATTCATTTTTCTTTTTCTTCAATTTCTCTGGTTTCATATTTCTATGGGATGGAAATCAACACGCAGATGCACTACAATTCTGCACTGCACTTCATGCCGTCTTTCGTACCGGCCAGGCGGTCTCGCGCCGTCCAAGCTGCTGTGCCTCCAGTAGATTAACCGAGCGGGCCTAAATTGCATGCGTCTCTAGTCGGCCCTGTTGTTACTAGAGTAAGCTGCTGTCCTCAAAGCCAAATATCCATACGTCTCTGTAATTGCTAATTGCTTTTTTCATGGCTCCAACGTCAGTTCTTCCCCGGTACCGTGGCTCACATGTCGAGTGCAGGCGTGCCACCGGGCGGATTTGCCCTCTCCGTGGTCGCCCAATGCGTTTGACACGGCGTGACGGTACGAGCTGCTAGCAACTGAAAACGTCATTCAAAATATATTCAACGAGAAGCACTTCTTCCGTTTTCTTGCCAAAGGAATAACTTGCATGGCTTGGTTTTGCACTTTACTTGTAGGGGGTGTCTGGTGTCTCCTTGGTAGCCTTAGTATCAGCTCTTGACGTCATCGGTCTCTGTTCCCTTTTCCCTTTTCTTTTTTTCAGGAAAACTGCCAGTCCATCAAATATACTGTGTATTTGATCTATCGTTTTGACAGGAGGTCCTTCAGATCTGATCAAGCGAGGTTCGCAGTCACGGGACAGCCCACAAGATATATTTCCTCTTTGGGACACAACAGCAAAGCCTCTTTGTTCGATTGCGACTGCCTCGTGCTGTAGCGCCAAAGCGCAGTGCCGAACTAGGAAGGAACAATCTAGTTGATTACAACCCACAACGTCAACCAACTCGGCAACCAACTCGGCTTTGTCATTCAATCGAGCAATGCCAAGTGACAACGAGCTGGTTTGCCAATTGCGTTTGCCATTTTGAAATGCGCCATTTGTTCAGCCTTTGGCTTCTTGGCTTCTTGGCTTATTGGCTTCCTGTTCTGAGCTCCACAGATGGGTCCTGCGTTTAGATTTTCATCGATGTTTGACAACACCGGGCAAGGAACAGTTCTCGTGGTTGGCAGTTCTTTGCAATTCGGCGTGAGGAGAACTGGATTCAGCTGTATTTCCATCAACAAAAGACACAGTCTACATGACAATGAAAAGAAACGACGCATCGAAAATACCAACCGCCAGCGCGACAATCAGCCCGGGATGGTGGAGCTGCGGCATGGTCTTGGCGGCCGAGACTTGCTAACGGCCTCGGCGAAATGGCATTCCGACAGAAGAAAGGAGCCCTTAGGAGCCCTTGGAAACAAGATGGCAATTACGCAACGCTCGACGTTTGCCGTTTGTCCTAGTGCGATTTGTCAAGACCGTCGACAATTGGTTTGCTGGCGGGGTGCTGATAAGCTTATCACGGGCGTGGTGGGGGTAGCTCAAAGCGCCGAAGAGGGAACGGAGCAAAGTCAACAAAGCGGGCAGAGAAAATGAGTTTTTATTTCGTTTTCATCGAGAAATAAGAAACGGTGTAAGAAGAAGCTGAAGAGGCAGCTGGGCGGCGAGAAAAGGACTGCTCGCATCTTGGGCTTCACGCGGACTGGCGAGCATCTCGTGATCTTTGTCATTTACATCAGAGTTCCCTCTTCAGGGTCCAGATCCACCCATAATGCCTTTCAGAGCGTCCCTCGACAAGTTCCAGCAATGGATCCTTCCGCGGCTGCCACGCAGGCTGCGTTCTGTCCCCGGGCCGGCCCTGGCTCTGATCAGCCTGCTGGTCCTCATCAACCTCGTCGTCTGGGCCGTCGTCGCCGTCATCCTGCGCTTCTACTCGGGCCTCACGGGCACGGCCGTGCTCGCCTACACGCTCGGCCTGCGGCACGCTCTCGACGCCGACCACATCAGCGCCATTGACCTCATGACGCGCCGCCTCATCGCGTCCGGCCAGCGGCCCGTCGCCGTCGGCACCTACTTCAGCCTGGGCCACTCGACGATCGTCATCATCACCTGCGTCGTCGTGGCCGCCACGTCGGGCGCCCTGCGCGACCGCTTCAACGGCTTCGAGCGCGTCGGCAACATCATCGGCACGAGCGTGTCCGCGGCCGTGCTGCTGATCCTCTGCGCGGGCAACGCGTGGGTGCTGTGGCGGCTCGTGCGGGGGCTGCGGGCCGAGCTGCAGAAGCAGCACCTGGACCCGGTGGCGCAGCAGCAGGTCGACCTCGAAGGAGCGCCAGTACTGCAGCGTAGCGAGGGAGACGAGGCTGTCGAGCCGTACCGTGACGAAGTACTGGATGCCGACACTGTTGCTGCCCACGACATCAGCGGCTACGACGATGCGCACGCTCGCGCCCAGTCGGGCCCCAATGCCGTCGCCGCGGCGACCGCGTCGGAGTCGCCGACAGGCCGCGAGAATGCCATCGCCAACTCGGCCGCGCACCTGAAGCTGGAGGGTGGCGGGTTTCTCGTGCGGATCTTCCGCCGGCTGTTTGTGCTCATCGACCGGCCGTGGAAGATGTACCCGCTGGGCGTCCTGTTCGGCCTGGGCTTCGACACGAGCTCCGAGGTGGCCCTGCTGGGCATTGCGAGCATCCAGGGCGCAAAGGGCACCAGCATGTGGCTGATCTTGATCTTCCCGGCGCTGTTTACAGGTATGGGCTGAGACTATTCTGATTATGAAACGATGTGAGCAATGCGCTGACGTAGTAGCCGGCATGTGCATGCTGGACACGACCGACGGCGCCCTGATGATGGCCCTCTACACGTCCAAGGCGTTCTCGCGCGACACGGTCGCCATCATGTACTACTCGATTGTCCTGACGGGCATCACCATCCTCGTGGCGGCCTTCATCGGCATCATCCAGGTCCTCACGCTCGTGGACAATGTGGCCACGCCGACGGGCCGCTTCTGGGACGGCGTGGGAGCTATTGGCGACAACTTTGACATCATCGGCGGCAGCATCTGCGGCGTGTTTGTGCTCACGGGCATCGGCTCTGTGCTGGTCTACAAGCCGTGGCGGAGGCGTATGGACCGGAAGCTCGCGGCCCAGGCGGCGCGCAATGCAGCTGTCGTGCGCGCGGTAGACGAGCCGGACGAGCCGGATGAGCCGGATGAGCAGAGAATCGAGGAGCAAGAAGTGGAAATCGAGGCACAAGTAGAAGCAGCAGCAGTAGCAGCACCACAGCCCGGCAGCAAGGCGCCGCGCGTCTCGGAGCGGGAAGTCTTGACATCGGCACGAGGATAGACAAAACCAATGGTATCATTAAACAAGCAGAAAAACAAATACAAAATCATCAACACAAAAGATGAGCGCTGAACTCCCGAAACCGCTTCACAGAATAATGCGCCACTGTGCCTGGCGATGGCGGATCTTGGCACCAAACGGGATCAGAATCAAGGCGCCGAGGGCGATGATGGCCACGAAAATGCCGGCCTGGGCACCGAAGCAGTCCACATAACCGGCTTCGGTCACCCAGGGTATGATGCCATACAAGAAACCAAAGGCGACGATATTCTTGGAGCCTGGGAATCGATTAGCAAAGGATGGTTACTGTGCCAAGAGGAACAGGACAACTCACCATTCACGAGCATCAGCGCGTCGGCGTTGACGGGCAGCAGGCAGTCCGACACGTAGGCCATTGTGATGGTGGGCACGGCCGTCAGCGCAAACGACACCATGCCGTACCCGAAGAACAGGCTCGTCCAGTGCAGCGTCTGCTGGACGCCGTACCCAAACAGCACGCACCCGGCGCCGGTGATGAGCGCGGGCAGCACCAGCAGGTACAGGCGGCTCTCGGGCTCGAAGACGCCGTCGTGCCGCCGCAGGCGCCAGTCGCAGAAGACGTCGACGAGCCAGCCGCCGGCGTAGCCGCCGAGCAGGTTGCCCAGGAACCCGGGGATGTTGATGAGGCCGTTGATCATGGGCGACCAGCCGTAGGGCGGGGCCTGCAGCACGAACGAGTTGAGGATGTTGACGGAGACGGTGACGACGAGCGAGACGGCGTAGCCCAGAAAGGCGTAGACGACGCAGGGGTAGACGAACATGGGCAGGGGGCGGACGAACATGCGCACGAGGCTGGTGCCGGGCGTGACGCCGGACCACAGGCGGATCTCCTGCCGCCAGGTCTTCTTGGGAACGGCGACCAGCGACGACGACGAGGAGGAGGAGGACATGGACGACGTCAGCGGCGGTGCAGCCGTCTGGCTGTCTGCCTCCTCTGCTGTCGCGGCGATCTTCTTGTCCTCCTCCACCTGCGACCCGACGGTCTCCGCGGCACCAGCTCCAATAACAGCCGCCTCCGGCAGGCCGACGTTCTGGTCGGCGTCGCGGACGTAGCGCGTCTCCGGCACGAAGAGGAGCACGGCCAAAAAGTTGAGCGCCGTGAGGATGACGGCGATCCACTTGTGCCAGCGCCAGCTCAGCGACGTCACGATGAACCCGCACACGAGCGGGCCGATGGTGTTGCCGCCGGAGATGGCGTTCATGTACAGGCCCATCTTGGCGCCGCGCTCGTGCAGGAAGTACAGGTCGTTGACGATGCTCGCGCCCAGGGCCTCGGTCGTGCTGCCGGCGAAGGCGGCCACGATGTTGGACCACAGCAGCGACCGGAACGAGCCGGCGCGAGCGCCCCAGACGTAGCTCGTGCACAGCAGCGCGGACGCGCCGACGAAGACGGGCCGCTTGCCGACGTAGTTGGCGACGGGCACCCAGAGGAAGTTGAAGAGGCCGAGCACGAGGATGGGCCACAGGAGCAGCGCGCTGGTCTCGCTCTGGGTCTTGCCGAACTCGAGGGAGAGCGGGTAGAAGGCGGGCGCGAGGCCGCCGATGGCGAAGTTGGTCAGGAAGGTGAAGGCGCAGACGGCGGCGAAGGCGACGTGCTTCTTCCAGACGGGCCAGCGCAGGGGGTCGTTGGGGTCGGTAGGCGAGGGCCGGGGCACGAGGACGAGCGCGGACGCCGAGGTCTGCCGCAGCTGGACCGTGCCGTCGGTGCGGTCGAGCTCGCGGAGGGTGTGCAGCGGCATGGCGGGCGTTGCGTGGATGTTCGACGAGGGGCTCGTTTTGGACGCTGAAGAGCTACGAAGGAAGACGTTGCTTCATGCAGGATGCTGCCAGAAGGTGATCGAGGAAGCAAATAGGGCCGCGAGCCCAGCTGTCTTTTCGACTTGATTTATTTTCCTCTTCAAATCTACAGCTACGGAAAGATTTCAGCTTTTCATTTGCATTTTTAATCGACATACACCGAGAGAAGCTGAGAGTCGACAATGGCCCAATGAGCACATGTCTGAGACGAGGAATATTGGGTTTAATCTACTGTGGTACGGAGGTCCGAGACGGGCCAGCCACTTTATTTGCCCCGTGATTTCCTGGAATTCTCCCGACGCGACAATAGAGCAGAAGAGAGTATTTGCTCAGCCGGGACATCCCCAAGACAACCCACCCATTGCGTGTCTTACCACACTTGGGCGAGAAATGGGCAGACAATAGTAGCGATGGTAAAAATGAAGCAGAAGGCGTGGCGGGAGACACTGGTATGTATTCGCGGCAGTCTAGATGAATTCGAAGGGCGTTTTCTCCATCGTGACGAATTGCACTTCTTCCCTTTCGATGCGCATTTTGCCATGTGGCAAGACATGTCGAAACGAGGCTATTGTGGCGACAGCCTGCAGGAGGTCGACTTGCACAGCATACATGCCAGTGAAGAAGCGATAACGCGAAGAAGGGAGGCATAGTGTCGGTATTCGGGGTCTCTGCTTTGGTCATGGAACTACGGAGTATGTGCACTTCTTTTTGTTTCTATCTGCTTCTTCTTCTTTTTGTTTTGTGATTGTAAACCGATTACCTCTTGTCAACGAAGCACGATACAAGAGAGGGATTTAAAAAGGGAAGAGGAAAAAGAAAAGAAAGAGGTGAAGAAGTAATTGGTTGTGGACTGCTCTTAATTATGAAAATAATAAGTAAGAGTAATAATTAGTTTTTCTTTTTTAAAGGAAAGAAAGAGAAAGAGAAAGAAAATACAACATACGTATGTAAAAGTAACAACAAAGTACTATTACGAAAAGAAACGAGAATTAAGTGAGGGCTTACTGCATCGCGGGAAACAAATATACAACGACATATCAAGTGCTTGTCAACGCATTTGCTGCACCTTGCGCCTTGCGCCGGATGAACTGGAAACCGTGTCATTGCTTGCCGCTCGTGTCGTGTCTTTCGATGTGGTCTTACAATGCGCCCTGAACGGTACACAAGCACGGCCTGTCTGACTTGTGTCCAAGCCGCATTCTGAGAGCGCCCTTGGCGACACCATCAAGGCCTCAACTGGCCTGCCTCGTCTCTCTCGTCACGCGGGTTTCTCGGGACTCGGGAGAGACATGCGAGCTGGCAGAGCGATGACGCTGCGCGAGGATGGGAACACGGAACACAGAACACAGAACACGGAACACAAATCAGAAGCACAAGACGGTCGAGGGCATGGGCACACAGGTGCGACAGGAGGAGGCAGACACGAGCAGGCGGCGAGCAGGCGAGGAGGAACATATCTGGCCGTCGGCACAGAGACGCCGCGACACGGGCGGTGCTCGTCTTTCGGGCTGGCGATAGTAGCCTTGCGCAGCTATGCGGCTCAAAATCTAGGCCAGGCCGAGATCCAGCGAGGATTCCCCGGCATAGAGCACAGGCCAATCAGGCCCGCCCGACAGATTCAGGTGCTGGGGTCTCGTGGTGGGCGGCCGCATCGCGCTAGGTATCTTATTACTGTATGTAGGCAGCGCAGGATGGTGGTGATGCCTTGTTTCCAGCAAGCCAAGACGAGAACGGATGGCCTGGCGTTCTGCACTTCATCGTCTGGCAGCCAAGACGGCCGCCTGACAGGCAGCAGACTCGTGAGGCCAGCAGGCTGGTTTCGGCGAAGTTGCCTGACCCAGTGACTGGGCAATTGCTGATTTCCGCCAGCTCCCGCCAGAGGCTGTGCAGCCGCAGGAATAAGCAGCGGGCTGACCCTGTGGGCCGAGAGGCGCCGCCGGGCCTCCAGGAGTGGTCTCAGCCTCGTCGCTTGTCAACTCTTGGAGGCTCTGCTTCGTATTCCGGAGGCCCCAAGGTGCCACGTCCCGGAAAGCCGCCAACATCCTCTTTGAAACATCGCCGTGGACGTCGAACCGCACGCTAACCCGCCATGCCCCTTTCCACCGTCTCTTCCACGTTTCTTCTCACTTAGCAGCGCTGTTGGTTCTCTGTTCCTGGCGCGGCCTTGTTCGAGTACTCGTATCGTAGATTGTAGACTGCCGACTGCAGCCACTGTGCTTGAACTGTACGGCTCCGATGGTCGCTGTTTCATTTGCCTCCCCTCCTTCTCGAAGCCGCCGGCCGTTCTCTAGCGGTCGGGGCCACCACATTGGCTCCCCGTTAGCGCCGCAGGTAAGAGCAGTGCACACGACCGCCCAATCTGCCAGACGTGATTGGCCGAGACACACTCTCTCTGCTGCAAAATACTTTCCTTTGTACCTCCTCTTCGCTTCAATTTGCCCTCCATCTGCCCTTATTAGCATGGCCTCGGTTCGCCCTCAGTCTGCTCGTCGACTTCTTCTGCTCCGCGCTACACCCTCTCCTATCTTCCCGCGTTGCCTTTCGCCCCCCAGACCCGATCGACAGGGCTGGTCTCTTCCGGGCGGTGGCCAGGAGCGTCGGGACTGGACCCTGAGTCGTTTTCGTCTTTTCTCTCTCTTCTCCTTGCGCCGGTTTCGTCCTCTCTTTGTTATCCTTTGTCCGTCTTGCCTGGTGTCCAATTTGCCCTCTTTTCCTCTCTCGTCCCTGCCGAGCGCCTCGTGCCTCTGTATTTCCGTAGCCAACGCCGTTGTTTCCCGTTTTGGTCCGATTGTTTGCAATCTCAGTACGCGTATGGCCATGGTATCTCGGCCGCGCCTTCATTTTGTTGGGAACCAACGAGGCAGGTGCGCTGTGTCTTTGAGCGTCTTTGCCGGGGGATCGTCCCTGCCCCTGTCGTTGCTGGCCGGTCGCGATCAGAAGGAGCGAAACAGACACCAGGAACAGGCAGGAGGCAGAAAGCAGCAAGCAGCAAGCAGGAATCAGGAAACAGGAATCAGGAAACAGGAAGCCGGAAACGAAACGCCGCGCATGCAGATGCAGGCCAGGCGCTGCACAAGGTCAGCTGGCCACAGCCAAGCTGTGCCTGCATGCATGCAGCAGCAGCAGCAGCAGCAGCAGCAGCGAGCACTTTCTCTCGCGCTTTTTCTCGCGCCTGCCTCCTGCCTCTTCTCTGTCTGTGCTTATCGCCCACCGCCTCTCGCGTCGTTGTGCGCCTCTGCGGTTTCCTATCGTGGACGGACTGTGTCGCCTGAGGGGGAAAGAGCGGGCCCCTCGCCTGGCCTGGCGCCGTTTCCCTCCCACTGTACTCCGTACATACATCGTATTCTCCGTGCGGTATGCTGGCCCCACCTGGCGCCGTTTGCTGCTTCCGCCTCGCCTTGTCTCGTGCAGGCCAGGCCCACTGCGCCCGCCGCGCCCACCGCGCGCCCTCTTTACCCCGTATTCCCACCGCCTGCAGCAGGCCAGTCCGTCCATCCCACGGTTCCCACCCATCCACATCCCACACCCCGATCGCCAACACCATTCACGACGGAGATGTCTGGCCAGGCCATGCAGGTTGCTGCCTGTCGACGGCCTTCCCTGCTGGCTCCTCTGCTCCCATGGCCTTCTGTCCTCCTGCAGCGATGCCTTGTCCGCGCCTGGCTGGTCGCCCTGTTTCGCCAGCCAGGCTGCTGTGGGCCGAGTTTGACGCCTCACTTTCACGGCTTCGTTGTTTGGCCTCATTCTGGACTCTCTCTTTTCCTGCATTTCTGCCTCACTCTGCCCTTTTCTTTTCTTCTTTTTCTCTCTCTCCATTTTGTCGACCACCTGGCTCGCCGTTGCACCACACTCGATCGTCCCCTCGCATGTAAGTGGCCACGTTCCAAGATGCCCGCATGCAACCCCCGTCCTCTCTCAACCTCTTCTGCATATCCTTCTTCTGCATCTCCCCTTCACCCTCCTCCGTCTGTTGCCACTCGAGGCTAGGTGCTCCGGCTGACCCGCTGGCCTGTTCCTCTTTCTGCCGTCCTGCAGCAGTCAGCACGTTGATGAATCGAATCCCGTATCATTGCCGCAATAGCGTCACCCTCCGCCAGAGAACCGCAGAGGTACTCCGTGCATCCACTTCTCGCCCACACTATCCAATCTGTCCATCAACGTTCTTTCGCCCCGGCTGAACTTAGCTCTCGCGCCTCCTGTCGACACGCTCCACCGGGGACAACGGCCTGCCACACGCCTGCCACGCTAACTGAGAGCACTAGCAGCGCCTAACCCAGGGCCGCGACGCCAGCGAGACCGGCCTAGCTGCTTGCCCCTGCTCGGTTCCGGCATCCTTCTCTTCTCTGGCCAGGGGTCCTCTTGTTGAGCCTTGTCCTTTGCCTGCCGACCTAGGCTGTCCAGCTGGCCAGCCTGCTGTCGATATCTCTCCGCGCCTCTGTCTTCTTCTTTTCTTTTCTTCTTTTCATCTTTTCTTTCTCCCTCTTTATTCTCTCTCTCTCTTTCCTTCACCCCCTCGGTGGTTGTTTTAATTGACATCTTTTACGTTTCTGCTTTGCACGTTTGTTCGGTTCGCATAGCCAACAACATCGACACCCCTGCCTTTGCTGCCCTATTTTCAGCACGTTTGTTGTTTTCTCCTTTTCTCCTTTTCTCCTTCTCTTTTGTGCATATCTTTCCTCAGCATCGCCCCTTCTCCACGACAAAATGTACACACGCAACCGCCGCCTGATCAAGGACGACTCGTCCGACTCCGAGCCCGATGTCGAGGTTGAGATGGCTCGCCGGCGCTGGGCCGCAAGAGGTTCGCCCGCAGCCGACACCACCACCGCAGAAAAGAAGAAGAAAAAGAAGCGGCTGCCGCCCCAGGAGTCCATTGACAAGATATGGGAGCGCTTCTCGCAGAAGCGTTTCAGCAAAGCTGTAACCGTGCTGCCCTTTGCGCCGGTCGCCCCCTCACCGCTCTCCGACCGCGCCAATGAGCTCTTGAGCCTGGGCTACGAGCGGGCGGCCGAAGAGTGCCGCAGGAAAGTCCGCAAGATCATCCAGGAGTGCAGGAGAGTCAATATGCGCTACCGCGACCCTGGTTGGGACATTGTAAGTGCTGAGCTTAATTGCCGGGCCTGCTTGTAAATTGTCGTGGGTGGAGACCAGTATTCTAACCACTTTGGCCGTAGGACTGGGACCTCAAGATGGGCAAGGGCCACTGCCTCAACAGCCTTGGCCAGACCACATTCGATATCAGCATGAAGAACATGCTGAGCATCAGCGCATCGGTGCCAAAGGCTGTCAAGCGGGTGCACGAGATTTTTGAGAAGCCTACTTTCATGAAGACACTCAGCGGCAGCGACCTCAAGCAGGGGAGTCTCGGTGACTGCTGGTTTATCTCATGTGCTAGCGGCTTGGCGAATGTCCCCGGCGGCCTGCAGCGCGCCTGCGTCGAGTACGATGCGAGTAAGTTTCCACTGCCTGGCAACACCCAATTTTTCAACTTCTTATACTTACATCATTTTTAGAAATTGGCATTTACGGCTTTGTGTTCTACCGAGGTGAGTTCTGCAGAATCTCGCCCTTGTTTTGTCAACAGCCATAGCTGGATCTGGATCTAACCCCCCTGTCTTAGATGGCGAGTGGATCTACTCCATTATCGACGATAAGCTCTATTTGACATCCCCCTCCTGGGACTCTCCCAGCTTCCAGCGTGACCTGCTCCAGCAGATCGACCAAGACAACATCGAACGTGTCTACCGCAAGACGTACCAGACCGGCTCGAAAGCTCTCTTCTTCGCACAGAACAAGGACCAGAACGAGACGTGGCTGCCCTTGATGGAAAAGGCCTACGCTAAAGCACACGGCGACTACGACAGCCTCACAGGCGGCTGGATCGGTGAGGGCCTTGAAGATCTCACTGGCGGTGTTACCACAGAGCTACTCATGTCAGACATCTTTGACACTGATAGCTTCTGGGACAACGAGCTAAGCCGCGTCAATGAGGAATTCCTTTTCGGCTGCACGACGGGTCTTCTCGATGGCGGCTACGGCGACCGCGATGGCATCACGGAGGGCCATGCATATAACATTATGGAGGCGAGAACTCTTAAAAATGGCACTCGCCTGCTGAAGCTGAGGTTTGTCGACGCCGCCCTTTTTGTTCCTTTTTTCTTTTTGTTTTACCCAGGATACAACATGTACTAATTCCTGCAGAAATCCCTGGGGCAAGGTGAAAGCAGGCACGTGGGAGGGAGCTTGGTCAGATGGGTCCAAGGAGTGGACCACCGAAGCTAAGGAAGAGGTTGGCCACACCTTTGGCAGCGACTCGACTTTCTGGATCTCGTATGAAGATTTCATGCTCAAGTACCAACACGTCGACCGCACCCGCCTCTTCCGCGACCCCGACTGGCGCTCCTGCCAGCGCTGGATCGGCGTCGACGTGCCGTGGAAGACTTCCTACAACGAAAAATTCCACATCAAGCTGACCAAGGAGTCGCCGCTGGTGCTGGTCCTCTCTCAGCTGGATTCCCGCTACTTCCAAGGCTTGGTCGGCCAATACTATTTCCGCCTGCACTTCCGCCTCCACGAGCAGGACCGGCCTGGCGCCGAGGACTACGTTGTCCGCTCCCACGGCAACTATCTCATGGACCGCTCCGTCAGCGTCGAGCTCCCCTGCATGGAGCCTGGCAACTACTCCGTCTTCCTCTCCGTCGTCGCCGAACGCGAGTCCAAGACCTTGTCTGTGGAGGATGTCGTGAAGCGCGAGCTCAAGAAGCGCGTCGAGAACGAAAAGCTGGCCCAAGTTGGACACGCCTACGACCTGGCCCACAGCAAGGCTGCTGCTCATCTCGAAGAGCTGGCCAAGCTGCGCAAGAAGTCTGACCAGTACAAAGCGTCCGACGAGCGGAAGAAGGAGCGCCGCAAGGCTTGGGCGAAACGGCACCTGCTGAAAGACATTCAGAAGCGGCAGCAGAAGAAGAACGACGAGAAGACCAAAGAACGCGAGGCCGCCAAGGAAGAAGAGCGCAAGAAGAAGGAAGCTCTGGAAGCCGAGGAGAAGAAGAAGAAGGAAGCTCTGGAAGCCGAGGAGAAGAAGAAAAAGGACGAGGCCGAGGCGGACGAGCGAAAGAAGAACGAGGAACTCAAGCCGAAGGAGAAGGGGGTCCAGACCGACCCCGAAGCTGCCGAGAAAGCCGCTGAGGACAAGTCGCTCGAGTCTGACCTCCAGGCTGCTGTCGCTGCCGCAGCCCAAAATGCCTCCGGAGTGGAAATCGTGTCTGCTTCGACCTCGGGGTCTAGCACGCCTCAAAAGACGCCCCTGGACACTCCCAAGAGCGAGATCATTACGGAACCGATGCTGGATACCGCAGCCGGCGACATGGTCATTGTCCCACCGGTTTCTGAAGACTCTTCTTCGAAGACCGACGGTAACAATACCGCTTCAGCGGACACCGCAGCCGTCGTGGCTACGTCGGATGCCAAGAGCGAAGAGAAGCCTCAAGACAAAGCTGCCGAGACGTCTGACGAGAAGCCGGAGATCAAATCTGACGAAAAGTCTGAAGAGAAATCCGCAGAGAAATCTGAAGAGAAATCTGAAGAGAAGACTACAGACAAGTCTGAAGGCAAGTCTGATGACAAGCTGGAAGGCAAGTCAGAAGATATCGCCAAAGATAAGGAAGTCGGCGACGGCAAGAAGGATGCGGAAGAAAAGAAGGACGACAAAGACAAGACCGAAAAATCCACCAAGGAGACGGAAAAGTCCCACGAAAAGCGCAAAGAGACCAAGAAGTCGGCACCGCCACCGCCGCCTGCCGATGACGATTCGTCTGACAGCCCGATTGAGGACTGGGAAGAGTGGTATTCAAGTGACGACCTGTCCACCAAGGCAACTCGCGCAGCCAACCCTCCCGCGACAACGACTGTCGCTAAGGAAGAAGAGGACAGCGAAGACGAGAAGGACCCGGTACCGTGGAACGCAATCTGCGTCGTTGGCATTCGGGTCTACTCCAAGGACGACAACCTCGAGTTGCGCGTTGTTATGGAGGGCGGCAACCTGACTGAAGGCGGTATGGGCGAACGGGGCGAGCAGGACCTCGATAATGCCCAGGCCAACGCCGGTGGGCAGCGGATTCGAAAAGAGCCCAGCACCGAAAAAGAAGAGGAAAAAGCCGACGAAACCGAGAAAGAGGATAAGACTGACAAAGAAGAGGAGGAAGAAAAGGTCGAGAAGGAGGAGGAGAAGGAGAAAGAGGAGCCGAAGGAGGAGAAAGCCGATGAGCCGGAGACAAAAGACGACAAGCCAGCGGAGACCGAAAAGGAGGAGACCCCTGGCAAGGACGAAGAGAAGACTTCGCCTGACGACGGCCTTGCGCCCTACACGACCATTGTGCAGAAGGACGACGAGGAGTTTGAAAAGGCCTCGGCACCAATCACGACGAAGCCTGAAGCTGCTCAGCTGAGTGCAGTCGGTGTGGACAACACCCTGTTCTGGGGCTAAGGTGGGGTACGGTATTTTGAATATGCCGTATGCATATTATTGCATTTCCTGGGACGGTAAATATGGAAAAGGTGTGTTTGGAGGCACATGACTATTCTGGGACCGGGCCCCGGTGGAGGGATGATGTTTATGGGTTATGACATTTTCGACCATTGGAAAGCGAGCATTTTGCGTTTCTTCGGAAAAGACATCACAATGTTTTAAAGCGAGCGATTCATCTCCTGTCACTTTTCTGTCCGTCGTCTTTTCCTGTTTTTATTTTATTGTTTTATTTCTTTTTTATTTACGGCTATTCGTCGACTGTTCTATTATAGATTTGAATACTCCTCAATTTGACAACGCTCTACACGGCAAAACCGGAAATGAATTAAAAAAAAAGGGAAAATGTCCACCCCACAAAGCTTCTTTTTACGCGAGATCTGGGGTTTACCGAGCCGAACGCCGTGTACGGGGGACAACTGCTCCCCACTCTCAGTGGTCCTTTTTCGCAACTCTACCTGGTGTGATATTTGACATATTTATATTTCAGTGTCAAAATCAGATGTACTCTCTACAAGCCCTTACTTGACCAAGGAAAAAAGGGGACAAATCAAGAACGGAATAGAATAAGGGCGGGGGAGGAGAACACAACACACGGAGGGGAGGATAAGTCGCCGAGCCCGGCAAATCGATGAGTTACGTGATGATATGCTCCTATAGGAAATTGTTTCCATTAAACAGGCCTTGTATTATTGATGGCGGCACCGCTACGCGAGGATATTCTTGAGTTCTGCAATTAATATTTAAGCTTGTTTGGCCAAACAACGGTGAAGCCTTATGACCAAACCCAAATTTGCACCTTGTCCAAGGGAAAAAGAAAAATGATGCTAAATATAGCAATTCCAACCATGGCATTCTGTATTCTGCAGTAGTAGTCTTCATGCTGAAATTTGTTGGCGTGCTGGCGTGCAGGCTTCGCATACCGCATATTTTTTCTCTTCTGGGAAGTTTCAGCATTGCTCGAGATCGACCTTGCCTTTCATCGCGCTGTCTGTTTCCCAATGCATGCCTCCGTCCTCCTCGCTGTCGTCGGCGCCGCGGCGTCGGCCTCGGCCACGCTCAAGATCGCTAGCGCCCTCGGCGTGATCGAATACACGCCCGAGCTGTGGGCCATCCGCCAGGCGGCCTCCGGCGGCTCCTCCTCCTCTGCGTCCGCTATCGCCTCCATCACCAACGGCGGCGTGGCCAATATCGTCGCCGATACCTCCGTCGACCTCGCCTCCAACGCCGAGACCCAGGCCCTGCGCCAGTTCGCCACCCACAAGAACCTCCGCATCATCTACACCGTCGCCGAGGTCGCCTACCGCCTCGTCGCCCGCTCCAAGTCCGCCACGACCCTGGCCGGCCTCAAGGGCAAGCGCATCGGCACCATGCCGGGCACGTCCGCCGCCTACTTCGTCGAGCGCCTCCTGCAGGACGTCGGCGGGCTCGCCCCCAGCGACTACACCGTCGTCAGCGGCGGCACTTGCATGTCCGCGTCCTCCTGCGGCGCGGGCACGCTGCCCTACATGCTGGCGCACGGCACCATCGACGCGGCCGGCATGTGGGAGCCGACCATGCAGCTGGCCATCGACGCCATGGCGACGGCTGGCGTGCCCGCCACGGTGTTCCAGAACGGCTCCGTCTACAGCGAGATCTTCAACCTGCACAGCACGGCCGAGAAGCTGGCCGACCCGGCCAAGCGGCAGGCCATCGTGGCATTCCTGCGCCTCCTCGACAAGGCCGAGGCGCAGTTCGCGGCGGCCGGCGCGCCGTCGTCGTCGTCTTCGTCCCAGGCGGACGCCGTGTTCTCCCTGGTGGCGTCGTCCGTGTCCGGCCTCGCGGGCAACACGTCGCTGGTGAAAGCCGTCTGGCCCGTGCACACGTGGACGGGCGACCTGCACGCGGACAAGGTGCTGGACGTGCTGGTGGAGGAGGACGCGTGGGTGGCGCGGGTGGACCGGCGCAGCGCCAACAACCGGGCGACGCTGGCGACGCTGGTGGACGCGAGCGTGCTGGCGGAGGCGCGGAAGGGGTGAGGAAAATGGAGGCTCGAATAGCTGTTGTGCTAATTACGATGTAGTCAGAAATACAACTTGGGATGAACTTGACTTTTCAGAGAGCCGTCAAATTTCTTGCCGATGCAAAAAAGGCCGCCTGATCAACATCATATTTCATGGTACGTGAGAGACAGCAAGAGTGACCCGAGAAACGTATTTAAGAGTAGATTTAGTCGAGAAGCAGAGACAATATATCCTTTTGAATTTTATTGGACTAGATACAATCCATGTACAAATACCGCATGTGTAACTTTTGGCCCCATAACCGTGTTCGCGGCGGTGAAATGGGAACGAGGCGCCATCCATGAGGCGCCATCCGAGCAGCCTTCTTTTTTAAATGGTAAAGAAAAAGTCTATTGAGAGCAAGTCAGTACGTGTAGTCCTTTTCAGTAGAATAATATTGCAATTCTTATTCGTACCTGGGTGCAAATCGCCAATCTCCTCGATGGACTTCTCGCGCAGCCGGGCCTTCTTGTCGGCCGGCATGTTCCGCTTCTGGCGGTTGGCATACTGGAGGTAGAAGCGCGTGAGAAAGGTAAAGACGAGGCCCGCGGCGCACAGGCCGAGAGCCGCCGAATGGCCGTTGCGGTCTACAGACGAGGATGGGGTCAGAACAACTGTCGTGGCACGTCTGGTCTGGACACAAAAATCAAAATACGTACAATAGGGCGGATCGTTGTAGGCCTGGGTGGCGCCGATGGCGACGCACTGGGAAAAGATGTTGAAGAAGGCAAGAGCCGCACCTCTGACGCGAGTTGTTAGTATCGAGGAGAACCAGTGGTGGACAAGGACGAAAACACACCTCCGGGTGTAGCCTGCAAAGGACATGGTCCCCCAGGTGAGCTGGAGGATGATGTTGGGGTACACGGAGAACGCCACGAGGCACGTGGCAAAGAACTGGACCTTGTGGTCCGTGACGCCGAGCAGGACGGCGTAGCCGACGATGCTGACCACGATGGACGCGGCGAGGGTCAGGCTGCGGGCGTTGGTCATGTCGGCGACGCGCGCCCAGAAGACGACGCCGAAGGCCGCGCACGCGTAGACGATCACCGAGAAGAGCTGCGCGTCGACCGAGGTGTAGCCGAAGCTCTCGATGATGGAGGGCAGAAAGTTGGTCATGGACGACACGCAGAAGTGGCCGGCGCCCGAGATGACGGTCATCGTCCAGAAGTGCGGGGACAGCAGCACCAGCGGCACCTTCTTGAGCTGCAGCTTGTACTCGGCCACGTTGTGCGCGGCGGCGCTGCGGGCGATGATGTGGGCCTTCTCCTCGGGGGTGAAGCCGAAGCGGATCTTGTACGGGCTGGGCGGCAGGAGGGCCAGCACGACGAAGCCGAAGCCGATGGGGAGGATGCCCTCGATGAGGAAGATCCAGCGCCAGGCGAGCCAGCCGTGGACGCCGTTGAGGTTCTGCTCGATGGCGTAGGCGATGAGGCCGTTGAAGGCGCCGGCGATGGTGGACATGGAGTAGAAGACGGCGCCGCGCGTGGTCAGCTCGCTGTACTGGTAGAAGAACGAGAGGTCTGTCGGCTGGTCAGCGGAGCTCATTTTGATAAGAGAAAACCGAGGACGGGTGAATACACACAGAAAACAGCCCCCTGGACAAATGCCTCAGCCATGCCGACGAGAAACCGCAGGCCGAGGAGAGCGCCCTGCGTGTGGATGACGACGCTGAGAACGGTAAAGAGACCCCACTGTGGACGTGTCAGTCATTTGTGACGTTCTGCTTTCACGTTCTAAGTTTGCACAGCGGTGGACATACAAGGACCATTGCGACGCAAAACTGGATGGGTGGCCCGATCTGCCGGACGAGCAGGGTGCCCGGGAGCTGGAAGATGATGTACGACACCAGGAACATGGTCGCCGCGTTCGAGTACGCCTTGGCCGACAGGCTGAGCTCCTGCTGCATGCCGGCCACCTTTGCATTGGCCAAGTCCGACCGGCCCTGCGGCAGTCAATTAGCACCTTGGCCATGAGATACATCTGTAGAGAGCGTCGAGGGATAGGGACACAAACCATGGAGGCAAAAAAGTAGACGCTCGAAATCACAGGCAGGATGTACAGGTCGAGCTTCCAGCGGACGCGCCTGTTGAGCGCGTGGTCGAAGACCGGGGCGACGTTCTCGATGTCGGTCTTGGCCGGATCGACGCCGAGGGAGTCCTCGAACTGCTGCATCTCTACCTTTTCGGGGGATGATGCCATGTTGGAAGCAGGTAGAAGTGAAGAGGCGATGCAGTAGAGGAGACAAAAAAAAAACAGAAGATATGAAAAGCAAGTTCTTCAATATTGGGAGGATCACAATGGCTTCCTTTGAACCAAAACAGAAGAGAGATAATCAAAAGCAAACCTCTCTGTCCCTCTCCACATCAACCCCGGCTTCAGTGAGACTCCTTTTAAATAAGAATATGACACGGAGGCCAAGGATCACTGAGATCCGAAATGTCTGCCCGTCGTTGCAAAATGCGGGGAAAAGTTGGGGTTTGCGAAATTCGGCACGACGATGGTGCTTCGCTGTGAGGGAAGATAAAGAAAAAGAGAAAGCTAGGCCACAGGGGGGTGGGCAGATGGGTTCTTGGCTGGGACGATGCGTCTGGACCGCGCGTCTCTAGCCCTCTGGCCGTCTTCCAGAGTGCCGTCGTTGCTGTTTGGCATTCATATCCATGTGCTGCTGGTGTCTGGTGGTGACTGTCTTGCGGCCGAGGAAGTACAGATTACAATGGAGATGAAAAACTCATCCTGCGAGCCCCTTGGCGGGCTTGTCTTGTTTCTTGGCAGACTTGTTCGTCCCAATTCTCTCACCCAGAGATCGCGTGAGGTGTGTCTGTCTGCTGACACATAGACAACTTCTCCGCAAACACGGCCCCGGAAAAGTGCTTCTGGAGAATCCCTGATCAGAATAAGAACACAAAATTCAAACGCGAGGAGTTAATGGCACTCCAAAATCCGGGGTGGCGATCAGGTGGGACGTTGCTAGACGAGGCTGGGGTAGAAAGGGGGCTAGCGAAGCGAAATTCGCTTCGCCTCCGCATCTCCATGATGTTCCCCAACGGAACGAACGCGAAGCGAATTTCGGCAGCCAAGGCTAGGTTGTGTCTCTGGCCGTTCGCCTCTAGGTTTTCCCCTCACTTTTTATACGGTTCCGACTTTTGTTAGGTGCGCCATACAAAGATTGCAAATTCAAACAATGGATCCACGCCCTGTTCTGAATATGTGACGACCGCTGGCCCTCTTTCGCCTCTCGCTTAGTCCTTTCCATGATGCATATATTTGCCTCCTCTTGATACAACTTTGGCAAAAGCAGCTCTTGTCCGCGCTACGTCCGAGTAAAGCTTGCCGTGAACGAGTGAGTGTCTAGGATGATCATTCAAGAAGTAGCCAGCTGCAAAGTAGCTACAATGAGAATGTAGAATTCAATACGCTCGTTTCCCACCCTGCAAATACTCTCGTAATGAGTTGATCACATCGCCCGACCTGTCTTCCTGCTCGTGCCAGCAGTTACGGATGGCATGTGTCGCAGGAATACCACCAAGCAAGGAGACTCTTTCCCGCACATGCTATTCCTCCACGTCACCATCTGGCACATCTTAGAATGGCCGTACGATCTCGTAGGCCGCCAACCCCTTTGCCGTACCGACTGACAATGGGCGTGGGCAGGACCGAGTGTCGCGTCGAGGCTCATCTGTATCCGAAGCCGTTCGAGCGGCGCTCGCTCCAAGCGCAGAGTGTGCACTCTATGGCCTACCGCCTCATCGCGGTGCCCTATATATGTCTGCCTTCCGTGCAGTTTGGTCCTCGCATTTGTGCGGGTCGGCTGGCTCCTGTTTGCCGTCGACCTGGCTTCCATAGCTCTCAAGACGGACCGGTCGTCAACATAGGCGATGAAGCAGGAGGCGCCCCGGGCCAGGATCTCCCCTGCTGTCCCTTTCTTGTGCATTGGCGAAGACAATGGTCTACTCGATATGTTGAATTAGGTAAGAAAAGTTCGAGGAGGACACAGTGAGGAAACCGGCCTTGCACAACCCCTTGTCGCACACACCTCGCGAGGGCCTTGATCCAGCTTGTTGAATTTCGAAGGAAGCGAATTTCGCTTGACGAGCCAACTTTGTGGAGAAGCCCGTCTAGGGCCGCCCTGGAGTCGCTGGCTGCATGAGCTGCGTTAGTGCGCGTATCCCCCGCAACGATGCCGCACCGGCAGCGGTGTTTTGGACGACTCTCCGCCAACAGCGCGGCGATTATCTTGGTATTCTCCTGGGATTAAAAAGCAAAGCGGAATACCTTCTTGAACGGGCTTGTAGCTTATACAGCAATGACTGACTGAAAAAGTGGCTCCTTTTCGACGGAGCCGAGGCATCCCTCGCACAAAGAACCACACCTCCTTTCCCGCCTACGAGTACAGCCTCCTCGCCGGCATGGATCGCCGCCTGACAACGTCCGATGTGCCCGCCAAGTACCTGGGCGCGGTGTTCCTCACTGGCCGCATCCCCTGGAGGATTGCGCCAGAGGACCCCCGCGTGTCCTATGCGCTACACATCCCCCCCAGCAAGTACCCGGCCAAGTACACGGCGGGTGGCGACCCAAGCGACGACAAGAAGCTGCCCCTGGTCGTCTGGGTACACGGCACCGGCCGAGACGTGGAGGCGCTCTCGACGGATCTGAAGGACTTTGCGGAAGCGAACCGCTGCGCCGTGCTGACGCCCTTTTTCCCAGCCAACCTCGACGGGCCCAACGACCTCGACGCCTACAAGCTGCTCTGGTCGCGGACGCTCCGGGCGGACCGCGTGCTGCTGGCCACGCTGGACGAGGTCGCCATCTACTGGCCGGGCATCGCCACCGACAAGGTCTACCTGGGCGGGTTTTCGGGCGGCGGCCAGTTTGCCCACCGGTTCCTCTATCTCTATCCGGAGCGGCTGGCGGCGGCCGGCATCGGGGCTCCCGGACGACCGACCGTTCTCGACGGCAACAAGGCCTGGCCGACCGGCGTGCAGGATGTCGAGACGATTTTTGGCCGGCCGATTGACAAGGACGCGATTCGAAAGGTCCCCATCCACCTGGTCATCGGCGGCGACGACAGCGAGGTTCACGGCGGCGAAGAATTCTGGAAGTGGCTGCGGAGCATAAAAGCAAAAGCAAAGACGGCGGCGGAGGCGGAGGCGGAGGCCGTGGGGAGAGAAGGAACACAAGAACAAGACGGCGCATCAGAATCAGCGCAGACGGCACAGCCAGCTGGTCTACCGCTGTCGTTTGGCAGCAGACTCGAGTCCGTCCAGGAGCTGCACCGGCTCTGGAAGGAAGACGGCATCAACTCGACGCTGCAGGTCGTCGACGGATTTGCGCACGACAGCAAAGCACTCAGGCCGCATATTCTGGACTTTATCAGGTCCCGCCTCGAAGAGGATGCTAGAGGCTGAGTCTCGATACGGGAAGTCATACGAGATGTCATACGGGATGTCATGCGGGATGTCATACGGGACGGAGTTCACAACTCGAATCATTTCCAAGCTTCAAAGCCGACTATACAGACTTCACAAATATTCACACAGTCTTCACAAAATATACAAATTACACACCATGCAAGCGGACTTTCCACCGGTCCTCTTCGTCCCAACCGCTACTTTCTGATGTAAGCCAAGCCAGCCAATGGCCTCCAGCCGTGGCGTCGACAATTGGGGCCCCCCGGTCGGTTGCCTCGGCACACAGTGCTTGTCGTCGACTCCCCCATAGTTTTCGAGGGCTTTTCTTAACCACGCACGGTAAGCCTGAGATGTCGTAGGGCGCTGCGCCACGGAATCCGCCCTACAAGTGCGACCCAGTACGACCCTCTGCTCCCGTAAACGATCCCTCTAAAGTCCGGCCATCTTGTTCCCGTCCCCGATCCTTTGTCTCTCTCGCATAATCCCGCCGTTCTCGTATCGAAGGATTGCAAATGCGCAGCAGGGCCGTGTTCTTTATAATTGTCGCGTCTCCCGACTTTTCACTCCCGGACGCCGGGTTGACAGCCCCCCTCCCCTTCCACTACGGCCAGTGGCAATCCCCCCAAAGCGCACACCATGGAGCAGCGGACAGGAACGCCGGCGGCCGCGGCCGCACACGCCGCATCGAAGCGGTGCTCGATGGCATGCACGACGTGCCGGCAAGTCAAGGTGCGCAGAGACTGTGCGGTGGTACCGCGATCGCACTTACGTCCGGAGGGGGTCCGCTGACGTGCAGGCAAGCTGCGCTGCGATGCGGCGCAACGGTATCCGGGGCCGTGTACGCGGTGTGAGAAGCGGCGCAAGACGTGCGTCTTCGACTCGGAGTTCAAGCGCCGGCCAGTGCGAGGGCAAGTAAAGGCAGCGGGTGGAACCGGCGGGTTCGTGTCGAATCTGGGCAGAACGATACCTCTAACACTGTCGCTCCCAGAGCTCTCGAGCGGCTCCTTGAAGAAAAAGAGCAGCTCAAGCAGATCGTAGACTCGCTGAACGGCAGCCGCAGCTCCCGCGACACCTCGACGATCACGCCCTCCAACAACTCGTCAGAGCCGTCGCCGGCCATGCCGGTATCGTCGCACAGCTCCGTGCCCCAGGACACACCGGGCTTCAATCTTGGCGGCGCGCATCTCAGTCTATTAACCGCAAACGATCTTTTCCAGTTGTAAGACGGAGGGCCCACTTGTCAGCCCGTATATATATATATATATTCTGCCTTATGGGTATGGGTGTTTACTAATATATACACCATCGCAGCTTCATCTCCGTATTTCTCCCCACCCTCCCCATCCTGGACATTGACAAGCCCGTCGACGCCGTCTGGGCGGACAGCGAGCTGCTCTTCTGGACCGTCGTCATCACCGCCGCGCAGCACCACCCGACGCACAGCGGCGAGTTCGACCGCCTGGCGGCGCCCTTCCAGCGCCTGCTGGCCGACGCGCTCGTCCGGCCCAGCCGCAACGTCTACATGACGCAGGCGCTGCTCGTGGTCACGGCCTGGCCGCCGCCCGTCGACCTGCAGCGCAACGACCCGAGCTGGTACTACTGCAGCTACGCCGCCAGCTCGGCCATCTACCTGCGGCTGCACGAGGCCGAGGGCTCGTGGTGGTACTCGTCGGTGGGCGACAAGGAGATGTCCGGCGACGCCTCGGCGCGGTTCAAGACCTGGCTCGGCTGCTACCTCGTCAGCAACATCCTCGCCACCGACATGGGCCTGCCGCCGCCCATGGCCGCGGTGGCGCCCCTGGCGCCCAGCATCCGGCTGCTGGTCGAGGGCAGCCTGCCGGACGACTTCCTCGCGCGGCTCGAGCTGCAGAACGTGCTGTTCCGGAGCTACTCCATCCTCAAGGACGCCGCCAACGTGTCGCCGCAGAACCCGCTGCTGGACGTGCTGGAGCGCGAGCTGGACGCGTTCGAGCAGAAGGTCACGCGCGGCGGCGCCCGCCCGCTGCCGTTCCTGCTGCGCGTCGACCTGCTCGGGGCCAAGCTGCGCCTGCGCGCCCTCCTGCTGATGCGCCAGCCGCGGTGGGGCACCGCGTCTCCGTCTGGCGGCGGCGGCGGCGGCGGCGGCGGCGCTGGCAGCAGCGGCCTGGCCGAGGTCAGCGCGGCCGTCCCGGACGTCTTCGTTCAGGCGGCGTGGCAGAGGTCCATCCAGTACGCGTCGCAGATCATCCAGCTGATCACGGACCACATGACGACGCGTGACCCGGAGACCGGCCGCCTGGCCATCGCGGCCGAGAAGCGGTGCCTGCCCAAGCACTACTTCCGCACGCACCTCATGTCTCTGGTCGTGCTGCTCATGTTCATGGTGCTGCACCGGCGCGGCAGCATCGCGCCCGACGACTGGGAGCGCGTGCGCACGTACACGAAGCAGGCGCCCGAGTTCTTCCAGGCGCTGTCGCGCCACCCGTCCGACGAGAACGGCCGCTGCGCGCGGTTCCTCCAGCTCTTCGCGCACTACGTCGAGGACGACTCGCTGGTGGGCGAGTTCCTGCACGCGCTGGACCCGCCCGCGGGGGACATCATCGACATGGGCATCAAGGCGGCGTGGATCATCCGGCGGCGCATCCGGCGCAAGTACCTGGACGGGCCCGACAAGGAGCTGCCGCCGCGGCAGAGCGACGAGAGCAGCGACGGCAGCAGCACGGCGGCGGCTGGATCGACGAGGACAACGCGGTCAACAGCAGCGGCGGTGGCGGCGGCGGCGGCGGCGAACGCGGCCGCCGCGCAGGGCCTTTCGCATGTGTCGGTACCGACGACGCATGAGCAGCAGCAGCTGCTGCTGCAAGAACAACAGCTACAATATGCGGCGCAGCAGCAGCAGCAGCAGCAGCAGCAGCAGCAGCAGCAGCAGCCACTGCCGGCGGCGTTCCCGGACGGCGGCGACCTGCAGACGGGCCCGGCAGGCGGGCCCGGCGGAGGCGCACCGTTTGTGACACAGGAGTACGCGCTCCTCGGCTTCAGCGAAGAGCTGTTCACGGACTGGAGCACGTGGTTCAACGACGCGGACGACTTTATGAACCTGTTCCGCGTGCCGTCGTGGAATCCCGCGTAGGCAGTTCGGATTCGGCTTGTGGCGAAAGAAAGCAAAGAGAGAGAGAGACGGAGGTTATGGAGAACCAGGAAAACGCCGGCGTCTGTTTGAATTCGGATAGCATTTTATCACGTGAACGAGAATAAATTCCGTTTGAGCAAGACATTTCCAAGCAATTACTCCGTACCTGTGTGCCCGGCAGAACCACACCAAGGAAAATAAAATGCTGACGGGGAGAGGGACGCGGCAGTCATACCACCAGATGCGCGCGGGCAGATTATGGCCGAATCTGGGGTACGTGGGCGTGTAAGTGGGCTGTGAGTGGGTCGTGGGCCTTTTTAGGGGGGGGCAATGGCCGAAGCGAAATTCGCTTCGGTGCCAAGGGCGGAGGGCGAGGCATACGAACGGACTTTGTGTCGCCATTTGCCCACCCCAGATGACCCCAGATGACACAGATGGCCCAGATGAGATGAAGGGAACCTCCGGAGAGGGCTGGGGAAAGGTGCCGGGGGTTGGCATTGGACAAAGCTTCAAATAGGATGCGCTGCTTCACACCTCGTCTGCTTGTTCGTCCTCCAGTTCATCGTCGGCCTTCGTCTCTATTCCTCTAGCAAAGAAAACAAGGCACCAAGATACCAAGACACCAAGACACCCAGACACCAATTGACACAGTCACGCACACCACCATGGGCTCAACCTTCGAAGACGGCCCCTCCAAGGAGGTGCTCTGCCAGATCGTCACGCCCGTGGGCATGCTCGGCTACGGCTTCGAGGACGGCGAGCTCTACCGCGGCCTCGAGCTGGCCCGCCAGAACCACCCCGGCGTCCCGACCGCCATCATCCTGGACTCCGGGTCGACCGACTCCGGCCCCAGCAAGCTGGCCCTGGGCACCACGACCTGCCCGACGCGGTCCTACATCCGCGACCTGCGCGACTGCCTCGTGGCGGCGCGCGAGTACGGCGTGCCCGTGCTGCTCAGCTCGGCCGGCGGCGACGGCGAGGACGCGCACGTCAAGACGTTTACGAAGATCGTGGAGGACCTGGCCGCGGAGCAGGAGGGCGTCAAGTTCAAGGTACTCTCGATCTACAGCAACCTCGACCAGAGTCTGGTCCTGGACCGCCTCGCCGCCGGCAGGGTCACCGGCTGCGGGCCCTGCGTGCCCGCCCTGACCGTCGAGGCCGTCGAGGCCACGCCCACGATCGTCGGCCAGATGGGGCCCGAGCCGTTCGTGCAGGCCATGGCGGCAAACCCGGACTTTGACGTCGTGCTCGGCGGCCGCGCCTACGACCCGTCGCCCTACGTGGCCTTTGCCGCCTACACGGCGTTCCAGAAGGCGGGCGACAGCAAGACCGACGTGCTCGACCTCGACCCGCACGTCCTCGGCGGGTTCACGCACATGGGCAAGATCATGGAGTGCGGCGGGCTCTGCGCCACGCCCAAGAGCCGCGGCTCCATGGCCACCGTCTACCGCGACGGCAGCTTCGACATCCGCCCGCTGGCCGTCGGCGCCGTCTGCCAGCCGCTGACCGTGGCCGCGCACACGCTGTACGAGAAGACGCGGCCCGACCTGCTGGCCGGCCCCGGCGGCGACCTCAACCTGACGACGGCCGTGTACGAGCAGCTGCCCGACGGCCTGTCGGTGCACATCCACGGCGCGACGTTCAGCCCGACCTGGAACGGCGACCGCGACGGCTACACGATCAAGCTCGAGGGCGCGCGCCAGACGGGGTACCGCACCATCTTCATGGGCTCGTTCTGCGACCCCATCCTGCTGTCGCAGCTGCCCGCGTACCTGGAGCAGGCCAAGGTGTACGTGGCGGCGCAGAACAAGGACCTGGACCGCAGCACGTGGCAGCTCGAGTTCCACGTCTACGACGGCCGGGACCACGAGGGCGAGGACAGCGGCAGCAGGCCGGCCGCGGACTTTGACCCGTCGGCGGCGGCCGGCACGCCGCCGCCCGGCGTCGTGTTCATCGTCGGCGAGGCGCTGGCGGCCACGCAGGAGCTGGCCACGGGCATCGCGTCGGCGGCGCGCATCGCCTGCGTGCACGGCCCCTACAAGGGCCAGAAGGCCAACAGCGGCAACTTCGGCATGGGCATCGGCGGGCGCGGCGAGATCGAGATGGGGGCCTGCGCGGAGTTCTCGGTGTACCACGTGGTGGACCTGGTCCGGGGCGAGGAGGGGGCGTCGGAGGTGGCTGGCGGGAAGGCGGCCACAAGCCACGTCCCCGGCACGCCGCTGTTCCGGTACGAGGTGTCCTGGGCGGGCGCCAGCGAGGGCAAGCGCATCACGGAGCTGCCCTTTCGGTTCAGCGAAGAGCGGGCCCAGCTCGTCCACACGGTGGCCAAGGGCGGCGGCAAGAAGGCGACAAACGGGGCGGGCAGCACAAACGGCACGAACGGCACGAACGGCACAAACGGCACTGCCACGAAAAGCGTAAACGGCAGTGCTGCTGCCACCACAAAGACGGCAAAGGCCACCACCACCACCACCACCCTCGGCGCCCTCGCCAAGATCCTGCGGTCCAAGAACTCGGGGCCCTACGAGATCACCATGGACGTCCTCTTCGACGACCCGGCCGTGTACGAGAAAGTCAAGGCCACGGGCGCGGTCACGCCCGAGCGCGTGGCGGCGCTCTACGGCATCGCCCTCGACCAGATCGTCTACTGCGGCTTCTTCGACCAGGCGCTGGCCTTCAAGGTGACGCTGCCGCGCATGCGCCACGGCCGGGCGGCGGCGTCGGGCGGCTACATGGAGAACGACGTGCACGGCTCGCAGAAGTACAAACCGCTGATGAACCTGGAGCTGGAGTGGTAGAGGGGGGGAGAAGAGAGAAAGACGAGGCGAGGAAGCGTCGAAGAAGCCTGGACGAAGTGTCGAGATTGTCACTTGTTTTGAAATCGAGGGAAATCCTTTGCAGAATGTCTACTATGCAGTATTAAAGAATAGGAATCAAGAATCAAGAATTAAAAGACAAGAAAAAAGTAAAACAAAGAAAACGATGAAATAATGTAAAGTGGTTTTCAGATCTATGTTCATCTGTTGAGTTTTGACCGAAATCATGAAAATATCGACCCTCTTTCATGATGCTTCACGAACTCTCCAGAGACAGCACGTGCCCGCCTCATCCTGCGGGCACACACCGAAGGGTCTCCGTGATTCCCGCGAGTCCCGCGAGTCCCGCTGCTTTGTGCGACACTCCAAAAGAGAAACAAGGCACGACAAAGTGCCAAGACGATCGCGTGAGTCGGTGGACATCGAAAGATTTGGCCGTGGCGCGATGCGTCATGCGACTGCGAGGCGGAAATAAATAAATAAATAAAAGGAGGTCTGTCTCTCAATTTTTGACGATGTCGCTTCATTAGTCGTTCTTGCCGTTGCTGGACGTGCCAAGAAAACATATCGTATGCCAAGAAAAACAAAGAGGGCATTTTCAGAAGGCACGACGGTGGGTGGCGCGGTGCGTTCCTTGGTCACAAAAATTGCCTGTTTGGGCAATGACACCAAGTTCAGTGAGAGGAGGAGCGGTAATGGAAACAAAATTCAATTTTCTGCCGGTGAAAAAAAGCTATGAGAGAGAATAGCACCTCTAGACACGCGTGGGGGTATGGGGTATATGGGTCCGCTGAGTGGAAAGGACATGGCACGCTCCGCATTCGCCGTACAGTAGTTTTCCCAGTGTCTCATTTTCCGTCGCAAAGAAAACCATCCTGCCCGTGGGTAATAATAAGAAGAAAAGAGTCGGGAATGATGGGGACAAAAGCCGTAGAAATGAGAAGAAATAAAGGAAAATAAAAGATTGAGAAAAAACAGAAGAAAAAAGAAGAAGAAAAAAACGTCACAAGTGCAGATTTCCATTCAGAGAACCAACTCGATTGCGCCCGAGCATCCTTTTGAAATAACGTTGCCGTCACAATCTTTCGTTTCCGCTTGCCGTAGCCGCTGTTCGTCGTCGTCGCTGTTCGTCGCTTATCGTGCCATTTTTATCGCTGCTGAAATGAAAAAGAAAAAAAGAGAAAAAAAGGAAAAAAAAGCCGTCATAAAATGGTTGCGCTGCCACCCCCATGTGCCATGATTTTCCGAAAGTTCCGACAAAAAGTGGAAAAAATGTGTCAATAAAACACGAGAGAGACGAGGTTTTTCGGACACCCGCGTTGCGCCGTTCCCGTACAAAGAGCAGAAGAATCGAGCAGAGCAAAAGAGCTGCCACCGCGGAGAGAGAGAGAAGAGAGAATATCCGGGGAGGGGCGAGAGAAGGACAAAGGCAGCAAGCAAAAAGCATGCGTCGCCTCGCCTATTCCCTACGCCCTGTGATGAAGAAAAGTCGCCCCTGGTGTGCGCACATGGCTTCCGGCGGCTTCCGGGGCGCCATCACCGGCTTACAGGCACTTCTGGCACTGCACGTGCGAGCAGTTGGTGCAGGTGTTGCTGATGACGAACACGCCGCCGCAGAGGTGGCAGTGGACGGCGTAGGCGCTCATGGGCGTGGGCTTGGCGACGGGCAAGGTGGCGGTGGTTGTGGCGCCGTCCATTTCGAAGGTGTGTTTGAACGCTGTTTGAAAGGCAGCGGAGAGTGGAAATTGTGTGGGTGGTGGTGGTGGTGGTGGTTGTGGTGATATTGCGCTCTGAGACGGAGGATTCTCAGATGGTTTGTTGCTTTGTGTGTGCGTTGGTGACGTCGTTTTGATCAAGGCCGTTAAGGCTCGGTTTTTGAGAAGATGGAATATTGGACAGAGAAGTGAATATCCGGATTTGATAGAAAGAAGAAGAATAGAGGAAGCGAAGATGGGGAAGATGAGAAGGGACAAGAAAGAAAAAAGAAAGGGTCGAAATATTTTTCAGTCCAGTTTTCCAAGCAGCGGGGCACAGAGAACTTTATACAGTCATCGGCAAACCGCGGCGCAAAGGGAATTCTGCTTGGAGAGAAGGGGTATATGGGGGTTGAAAAAGAACGACACAACAATATTGGAAATGGAAATGAGAAAAGGCAAAGCCCAAGAGAGAGAGAAAAGCTGTGAGAGCGTGGGCAGCGCTGTAGGAGACGGCCTGGTGGGAGTGGCAAAACCCGGGAACGCTCTTGCCCATCTAAGCGCCAACGCGCAGTTGGCATTACTCGAAGGGATTGGCAAATGGGTTAACAAACAGTAGGCGGACGACGCACAAACCGCACACCAGCCGGTGGCCTGGGCCGATGCTTGGCGGGAGGCATGATGGGGAAAACAGGGAGAGAGCAATTAATACGGGGCCTGGCTTCCCCAGATTGTCTTGCCCGCACCAGTGTTCGCTGAGTCTGCGCTAGGCAAACAGGGGTTGCCTACGAGTACGCAGAATTACGCCGCACAGAGTAAGACATAAAGTATCACATCTTGCATACTTGCGAGTACAAAGGCCTGTTTTCTCTGCGGCCATGTCTCGTGGAGGTCATCTCCACGACGCGGGAACCCTCGGAATCCCGAGAGGGCCATGTGGGATGCGCGGCGCGATAAAACCAGTCATGCGAATTATCACAGATAAGTGGCAAACCAAACAGAGGTGAGAGACGTGCACCTCCGCGACAGGGCGGTATGCACGTCGGCTGCACGGTCAGAGTGAGAGATACGCCGAACGCACAGGAGAGGTCCAGCGAGCCGCAGAAAAGGGTCCAACGCCCCCCACTCGGGGCAGCGCGTGGGATGCTCTCCTGCGGGAGCGAGCTTGCATCGGCGTTCGCGTCCTGCATCGCGAGATCCTTGGAGGGGCCCAAGGGACTTGGCGGAGGGGCAGACAGGAGATGGGAGGGGAGAGAGAAGCAGCGAGACGAGAATTGGGCAATTTCACTGGACGAGGGGAGACGAGCGCAGAAAAGAGCGAGAGCACAAAGAAGGCCCTGGAAGAACACAAAGAAGCGCGGCGGGAGGTGAAACGAGCCAGGAAAAGGACAAGGCGAAGTGATGAGCAGGCGGCGGTTGGGGTCAGCTGGCCCGCGGACGCACGACGACATCAGCCAAGGAAAGGAGAGAATGGGCTTTGTTCTCCAGGGACAGGCCGGAATGAGTGGTGGTCAAACAAAGCACGCCCTCTTCCCTTTCTGGCCGCCCAAGTGTCTTTCCCCGCATCCGAGCAAGCAGGCAGCTATGGCTCCGCCCTACTGATGCTCTCCTAGCGCCCTGGGGGAACGGAGGTCATTATGACGCACCCAATGGCGTGCAGAGGCCGGCCCCTAGCTTGACTCCCAGGAATTGGTCACTGGGAGTGGCGATAGGGGTCTGGTTGGACGAGCGCGCAGTGCCGTCAGAGGGCTGTTGGCGACCAAGCGAGAACGAGCCTCGTGATGCAAGCGGTGGACGCGAGAGCAAGTGAGGGCAGGCCATTTGAGAGAGAGAGAGAACTACGTGTGAGCAAATATTCTCATCGTGAGATCATCGTGAGATCATCTTGAAATTTTGTGAAAAAGAAAAGAAAAAGAGAAAAGAAAAAAAGAAAAGAAAATGAAGAGCGCGCTGAGATGCGGGATCTTGGACACGTGAGATCTCCATTCACTGCTGGCCCAGAGGCGATGAGTAACGACCGCTGGTTTACCTCCTCCAACTGCTGGGCCTCTCTCTGGCCCATCTACGATTCCACCAAGCCGACAAATGCGAGCACCGTCTTGCTCGACCGGCCGACTTCTCTCAAGCTGCCCTATGACGAAAGCAAAGCATGGGCCCTCGGCCTGCTCGAGGCAGCCTGCAGGCGACGGCAGCTGAGGTGCATGCTTAATTACGGCCAGCTATGGTCACATGGCCGACAGGGGATCTCACCCTGGTCTCTGCCTCTCTGGTCAGATCGTATCCGCACGCACGGGGCAAGCTGCCTCCTACGTAATTCCTTGCAAAGAGCCTCCTTGAAATAGCCCCAAACCATTATCCAAACCATCCCATCGGGGCGCAATTTGGCCCCCCTGGATGGCCCCCTGGCTGCCTAAAACGGCATCCCGTCGCTGGGAATGTTCCTGTCTTCAATTTCCTCTGCAATTTCCAAGTCTCTCTCTATGTTGTGCCTTGTCCTCGTTTTATTTAGGATGCGACTACTTCTGTTCCTTCAGGAATTGTCGCCTTTTCCCACTCGCAAGGCCATCCAACTGGGCAGATCAGCCGGGCCGACAGACTGCCATGCAGGCTGATTGCTTCTCCTTCCTGGTTCCCTCTGTTTCTGGTCCTGTCCCTCTTCCCCGCAAATGACTTCTGCCTCAGACGCGTGTCTGTCAGCGCTGGCCCAGTCACCAGTCTTACCAGTCAGCCTTTGAGCCTGCCTGCGTCACCAGCGTGGCGCCTCTCGTAATTCGCGCCTGCAATGTCTCGTGCTGTTCTGCTCTAAAACCCTTGGCAGTCCCTGGTGGCGGCGGGCGTCGTCAGAACGAAGAACAACACGGAGCCTCTACGGATATGACACGTCCGGCGACGAATACGGGCGGACCTGCGCTGCCATCAGCCGGCTGTGCATCCCACCAAGAGAAATAGAATAATACGAAGTAGAGGGGGGACGGCGGACAAAGCACGCTGCTCCTCCCGCCCAAGTCCCTGCGGGCACTCTCATTGGCGCGCCCGCTCCTGCCCGCTCCTGCTCCGGCCGGACCCGCTTCTGATTGGCCCGCCGTCCTCCAGGCATTCTGCAAGGCTCATTCGCTTGGCGGCGGGACTGGCCAGAGGCAGGAGGCCACTGACAGTCTCCTGCAGTCTCTCTCACCGCAGCCCACCGCACTACTCCGCACTGCTAAGCTGTTATCACGGAAAGAGCGAATGCCGCGTGCCGCGCCTCCTGCTGTGCTCGGCTTTGCCCCTCGCCTACATCCCCAGCAATCTTTAACACAAAGAGGGCTCCTTGAAACGGGAACGTGGCATGCGTGGATCGCAGCTGCCACGCCCAAGTGCCAAATGCCAAATGCCAATGCAAATGCCAAATGCCTTATTTTTAAACTTCGGCGACGACCGCCTTACCAAAATAGACCGCGCCAACAGCGCCTGGGCCTCTAGAGGGCTAACATCAGATTGACGTTCGCGTGGCGCCTTGGCGTGTGCAAGGAGGCGCTCAAGGCATCCTGTCTGCATGTCCCTTGTCTGAATAAGAGAGCCGCTGCTGTGTCCGTTTGCATCCCCTCGGATAAACAAAACGTCAAACGGAAAGCACCTTTTTAATCCACTCGTCGCTCGCTGCTTCCGTTATCTCGTTCTTCCCTTCTTTCGTTCAGCATCTGGGATTCTCACGCCTGCCGCTCGTTACTTCCCCATCTCACGACCTTCGTCCCCTCCCCCCCCCCCCCCCTTTTCCTACACCAGTCGAGACTTGACGAGTAGTTGCGCCACTTGTACGCAGCACACCATGGTAAGACTATGATTTTCACATACTTTCTCTTCGAATTCCCTCGCCAGCAGCTGTCCATGCTGCCGCTACGCCGCTCATGCTGACAACCGCCGACAGGTTAGAGTCCCGTTTTTCCCGTCTGGTACGGACAATGGCAGTGGCGGCAAGCAGGAGACGACGTTGCCCCTGCGGCCCGCCCCAAGCAACCAAACCAAGCCCGTGTCCGTGGCCATCCACCGCTTGCCGACCAACGACGGCATCATCATCAAGGTGACGCCACCCAAGGAGCCGGACACCGGTGGTGCATCGGATGGCTCTGCTGCTGCTGCCACCAGCTCCGCCACCGCCGGCCCGCCCAAGCATGTGCCCTGCGACATCGTCCTCGTCATCGACGTGTCCGGCAGCATGGCCGCGGACGCCCCCGTGCCTACGGTCGAGGGCGAGACGCCCGAGCATAACGGTCTCAGCGTGCTCGACCTCGTCAAGCACGCCGCGCGCACCATCCTCGAGACCCTCAACGAGGGCGACCGCCTTGGCATTGTCACGTTCGCTACGGGCGTCAACGTCCTCCAGGAGCTGACCCCCATGACGCCCGAGAACAAGACCAAGACCAACGACAAGATCGAGTCCATGGTGCCCAAAGACTCGACGAACCTGTGGCAGGGCATGCTCACGGGCATCAGCCTGTTCAAGAACAAGACCGACTCCGGCCGCGTCCCGGCCATCATGGTGCTGACCGACGGCATGCCCAACTTCATGTCGCCGGCCCAGGGGTACATCCCCAAGATGCGCACCATCGGCCCCATCCCCGCCCCCATCCACACGTTCGGCTTCGGCTACCTCCTGCGCTCGGGCCTGCTGAAGTCCATCGCCGAGTTCACCGGCGGCAACTACGCCTTCATCCCGGATGCGGGCATGATTGTTAGTGCAGCCCAATAATTCCCCCGTTCAAGTGTCTGTCTGCACATGCATGCTAACCCACGACAAAGGGCACCGTTTTCGTCCATGCTGTTGCAAACATGCAGTCGACGTTTGCGACCAACGCCTCGCTCCGGCTCACCTACCCGCTGTCGCTGACGCGCTGGAGCAGACGCTCGGCGCAGCCGTTGGCCTACAGAAGCCCGTCAGCGACGGGCAGATGCAGCAGCTTACCGTCTCCCTCGGCAGCATTCAGTACGGGCAGTCCCGCGACGTGTATCTCCGCTACGCCATTGGCACCGATGCCGGAAGCCACGTCATTCTCACCGTCGATCTCGAGTACGGCCAGATGACCGCGGACGTGTTTCAGGCTGCTGCGTGGTGCGATCTGACCGGCGGGTTGCGTTCGAAAGACGCCGAAGCCGCGCTCGAGATGCTGGACAACCCAGCGCTGACGCCCGGCGAGGCTGCTTTCCATATCTCGCGCTCGATGCTCTGCGACTTTCTCTCGTCCATCGCTCCCTGCGATGCTACAGATGAGCACGTTGCCCTCCCCTTTACGGTCACGCTGGGCGAGACGCTGGCCGCCTTGATCGAGAAGCTGCCGGCCGCCGCTCCTGAGCATGCCGGCGACGCCGCCTGTGCCGCTCTCGTCGTCGATTTCAAAGGCCAGGTGCACATGGCACTTTCGCAGAACAAGTTCTACAAACGCTGGGGCAAGCATTACCTGCCTAGCTTGCAGTGTGCTCATGCCGCCCAGCAGTGCAACTCGTTCAAGGACCCCGGCCCGCTTCTGTACGGGACCGCAAGCCCTCTCTTCATTGCCTGCCGCAACGCGCTCGACACGGCCTTCGACACCCTCCCGCCGCCAAAACCGAGTAACACGCAGGCCTCGGCCGCGGGCCACTCCCGTTCTTGGCAAAACATGCTACCGCTAGCTGGAAGCAGCAGAAGTCGCAGGTCCGGTGGGCATGCCCTCAGCATGGCCTCGTATCACAACTCTCGCGGACCTTGTTTTGCGAGCTTCTGCCGCGTGACCCTGGCCGACGGCCGCCACATCCGCGTCAACCGGCTCCGCCGCGGCATGCGCGTGCAGACGCCGCGCGGGCCGCGCGCCGTGGCCGTCGTGCTGAAAACGCCGGTGAGCAGCGTGCCCATGGTGCCCATCGGCCGCCTGCTGATCACCGCCTGGCACCCCGTCTCGCACGACGGCGCCCGCTGGGTCTTCCCCTGCCAGGACCCGTCGGCGCGCAAGAACACGTCCGTGCGCTACACGGGCTCCATCTACTCGGTGCTGCTCCAGCCCGACCAGGACGCCGACGCCCACGCCGTCAGCATCGAGGGCGTCTGGGTCGTGACGCTGGGCCACGGCCTGACCGAGAAGGAGGAACATGACGACGTCGATGTCGAGGATGACGTCCGCGTGCACAGCTTCTTCGGCGACTACGCCGCCGTGTGCCGGAGCCTGGCGACGATGGATGTGCGCAAGGACGGCCTCGTCGTCAACGGCGGCTCGGCGCGCAGCAACTTCCGGCTGTGGCACACGAGGAAGTAGGTGGCGACAAAGGCAACTCCCGGCTGTCGCACACGAGGAGGTAATTTGGGCGACAAAGGGAGATAAAAAGTTTTGATAACGCTTGGTTTTTTGTAACAACCAAGAGATTGTAATGAATGCGTCATAATTCGTCTACAGATTGATACTTTCTTTGCGCTGAGCGCTCTTTTTCAAGAACACAACTTCTGATTTAATACCAATGATCTCTTCCATTATGTTCTTTCCTCCCAGTGCCCTTTTCCAGTGCTTGTGTTTCGTTTTGCTTTGCCTGTCGGGGGCTGTGAGCAAGATGCAGGTGCCCCGCCTCCTTGCGTTTTGCAGTAAAGGCTGAGCTCTGTTCGTCAGAAAGTCACAGACGCGCCCAAGTCAAAATACACAAAAGGAGAAAATGGACGGCCAGGTTGAGAGCGAAGACGAGGTAGTCATCCGGACATGGGACCGCGTGGTCGAGATCACAAAACGCCGTGTCATCAAGCGCGACATCCCGACGAGGACGGAATGAGCGGCGACCAAGCGCGTCCACAGAGTTCGGAGATACGTGGTATTCTATGCCATGCTAGAGTCGTACCGATTGCCAGGTTTACGGAACGATCGTAATGACGGGGGCCATGGTGATTTCAAAGCGTAGTTGACGGGACGGAAATTCCGCGGAGCATCGTGCGGAGGAGAAAGTCTGGTTGAACCCCGCGGAGCACACATCAACAACAATAGGGGCATGCCGATTTCCATATTTTCACGCGGCTTTGCGTCTCATTTAAATACTGCAGTCTGCCCGTAAATCATATCTCCTGTTGCTGCTTCTTATGCACATCCGCTTTCCGATCGAGCGCTGGGCCCTTTTATCTCTTTTCAACAAGACCACATCGACATCAGCGAGCCATGTCTGCCACAGAGAAAGAAAGCACCCACCAGGGCAGCGATGTCGACATCGAGGCCGACCGGGCCACTGCAGACAGCAAACTCGAATCCGGTCAGCAGACGGCGGACGACACAGACGACGCGGATGGCAACAACATTGTCGACTTTGACGGGCCCGACGACCCGGAAAACCCCATGAACTGGTCGCCACGCAAGAAGAACTTCAACATTCTGCTCGTTACTCTGATGACGATTCTTTCGTATGGACATCCTGCGTCCTCTCTTACCCGCAGAATAACAATACTAACCGCAGCAGCCCCGTCGGTTCGACCATCAGCTCCGCCGCCGCCCCCGACATCATGGAGCACTTCGGCTCCGACAACGAGACGCTCGGGGCCTTTGTGACGACCGTCTACCTGCTGGGCTACGCATTTGGGCCCATGGCCATTGCGCCGCTGTCGGAGATGTACGGCCGCGCGCCCCTGTACAAGATCTGCATCGTGTGGTTCGCCATCTTCAACGTGGCGTGCGCCGTGGCCCCCAATCTGGCGGCGCTCGTCGTCTTCCGCTTCCTCGCGGGCGTCGGCGGCTCGTGCCCCGTCACGATGGGCACGGGCAGCATCGCCGACATGGTGCCGCGCGAGAAGCGCGCGGGTGCCATGTCGGCCTACATCATCGGGACGGTCGTCGGCCCCTCGGTCGGCCCCATTGCCGGCGGCTACCTGACGCCCGCGGCCGGGTGGCGCTGGGACTTCTGGCTGATGGCCATCGCGGCGGGCCTCCTGGCGATTCTGGTGATCCCCACGGTGCCCGAGACGTACGCGTATGTGCTGCTGCAGCGCAAGACCCGGCGTCTGATCAAGGAGACGGGCAACACGCGCCTGCGGTCCAAGCTCGACACGGGCCGCACGCCGCGGGAGCTCTTTGCCTTCTCCATCACGCGGCCGCTCAAGATGCTGCTCCTGCCGACCGTGTTCCTGCAGTCGCTGTACGCGGCCATCGTCTACAGCTACCTGTACTTGTGCTTCACGACGTTCCCGACCGTGTTCGGCGACCTGTACGGCTTCGACAGCGGCGCATCCGGCCTCGTCGCCCTGGGCTTCGGCGTCGGCTGCGTGTTCGGCATCCTCTTCTGCGGCGGCGTCTCCAACAAAGTGTCGGATCATCTCACCGCCAAGTACGGCGGCGAGCGCAAGCCCGAATACCTCTTGCCGACGATGGTTGTGGGCGCCGTCCTGATCCCCGTGGGCCTGTTCTGGTATGGCTGGTCCGCGGAGGCCAAGACGCACTGGATTGTGCCCATCATCGGCACGGCCTTCCTCGGCTCTGGCGTCATCATTTCCTTTGTGAGTCTCGCCGTCGGTGCTGTGATCCTGTCTGTTTGTGCATGCTCCCTAACCCCGATGCCAGATGTCCAGCACCCTCTACCTCGTCGATGCGTACACGGTCTATGCGGCATCGGTGACGGCGTCGGCGACCATCTTGCGCTGCATCTTCGCCACGGTCCTGCCCCTGGCTGGCAGCTCAATGTACGGAGCCCTCGGGATCGGCTGGGGAAACTCTCTGCTCGGATTCATCGCCGTCGCCTTCATGCCCATGCCGGTCGTCTTTTTCATCTACGGACAGCGCATCCGGGAGACGAAGCGGTTCCAGGTGGACTTTTAAAGGCGGCGGGGAGACGGAAACTCGGTCGCGTTGGCAGTTATAGACCTGAGACTCTAGAATCGACACGGAGAAACGGCACATCCTGTTGGCGACTGCTTGGAGGACAGACTCGATCGCGTGGCAGGCATACAAAAAGCATTAATGGAACGGAAGCGAGAAAAGGATAACACAACATATACTTCAATAGAATGATAGAACGGTTAGTGCATAGTGTATTTTAATTAGAGGCAATATAAACCAGCCCATTACACTGGGATCAGATCGAACATCACCATCATTAGACTCGTGGCAAAGCAACTGATTACTTAGCCCAGATCGCAATGAAATAAACTAGACATACCGGACACAACTACCGGCGTGCAACGACAGGGCTGAGGGCGCGGGAACAATGGGGCTCTCGCCACTCTTCGGTGCTCCGATTGGACCCGCGGAATTTCCGCGGAGCAGCGGCCTCATCTCCGCGGAGGAGGCGGGATTCATATACAAGCATCAACCACAAAGCGTGCCTGTGCTCTTGTCCAACTCGAGAGCTTCACAGCATTCCGCGGAGACCAATTTCGGACACAATGACTGCGCCGAACAAGGGCCCTCGGGTGGGCCGCAAGGGCCACTTCTCGTGCGACTTCTGCCGCGCTCGCAAGCTGCGCTGCAGCAGGCCGCTCCCGTGCACCAACTGCGCATCGCGCGGAAAGAAGTGTGTCTTGGAAGAAGATGGCAGCAATCCCCTCACACCTGCCAGTCTAGTATCGACAGCCGCAAGCCAGCAGCAGCAGCGGCTGCCGGCGCCACCACAGCCGGCGCCGCCACCACAGGAAGACCTGCGCGCGGAAATCCAGAAGCTGAGGCAGCTGGCGGAGGATCTGGAGAGGCGAGTGTCTTACGGCGCCGAGGCCCCATACGGCACCTATGGCAGCGATGACAACGTCCCTCCGGTTCTGGCTGCCCCGTACAGCCCGGCCTCGACACACCCGCCGCCGACGTTGACGTCCGCTTCGACGCCCTCGGTCGGCCTGGACCCGATCACGTCCGCGGTCGTGACGCAGCTCGACTACGTGTCTATGGGCCGGGGTTCGTACGTCGAGCCGCCGTGTTCTGCGCGCAACGGAAAGAGCCTCGTGTTCAGCATCGAGCGCATCTTGGCCATCCCCACGGCGCCCGCTTTCGCGTATAATGCGGCCGACGACCGGCTGCACGGCCCCACCCGGTGCGTGTATCTACCGCAGCGCGGCGAGGCCATCTTGCTCATGGACATGTTCCTGCGCCATGTCAGCAAGATCTACCACATTGTACACCACCCGTCGCTCCCCGGCACCATCCACGATCTCTACGACCGCATGCAGCGCCACGAGCGCGTCCCGCTCGGCCACGTCCTGCTCCTCCTGTCCATCGTGGCGTCGGCGACGCATCTGTGGCCTCCGCTCGACGCCAGGGGTTATGACGAAGTGGCAGCAGCAGAAAGCACCGGCACCGCCTTGTTTGACTCTCGGGAGCAGGCGAGCCAACAGACGCCCCTGTGGATCTTAGCTGCGCTGCACGTGCTGGATGCTACCCTCTGCGGCTCTGCGCCGCCGACGCTCGAGGCTGTCCAGGGCGTCATCATCCTGTCGTTCATTGTCGCCAATGTCGAGGGCGTCGACTTTCGGTACCGCCGGCTCATCTCAAACGGGCTGCTGCTGGCCCGCGAACTGGGACTGCACAGCATGGACTACGCAGTTGCCAATACCGTGACGTCGGCGTGGAACCCCGTGGAGCGCGAGGCGGGCCGCCGTGTGTGGTGGTACCTCGCGTCAACGGACTGGTATGTCTCCCCTATGTGAACGGGGGCCCTCTTCGTGTCCGGAAACGTGCTAACATGGGCTGTTCTAGGCTGATGGCGATCCGAAACAGCGGCCCTGGCGTGGGCGTGTACCAGGTCCACCCACACCTGATGCGCGTCAACGAGCCGCGCAACATCGACGACGCACAGCTCACGGTGGACGGCGACGAGCCGCTCGAGCTCCCCCTGGCCCAGAAGACCGACATGTCGTATTTCCTCCAGCGGCTGCGCCTGGCCAAGATCGCGCGCAGCATCGTCGACCGCACGCCCATGGTGCCCGCCGGCAGTCCGTCGTCGCAGCTCCTCCACGCTGTGGCGTCCGACGCCGAGCTGGACCGGGCGCTCAACGACCTTCCGCCGTTCTTCCGCCTCGAAAACTTCTGCGGAGACAACGCTGCCTCCGAAGCAGCCGAGGCCGGAGGTGGCGGCGACGGCGACGACGACGACGACGACGACAGCACCTTCATCCAGGCGTATATGCTCCACTCGCTCATCCACTCGCAGCGGTGCAAGCTGCACCTGTCCTACCTTACGTCGTGCCGGCGGTCTGCCGGCAGCTTGCCGTCGACGGCCGGGGCCGGGGCCACGCCCACCCCCGTGGTGTACGCCTCCTCGCGCGCCATCTGCCTCGAAGCCGCCCACCAGATCATCCGCGCCGAGACGCACCTGCAGCGCCGCGTGCAGCACCCCTTTGTGCAGCTCCGCCTGTCGTGCATCCTGTACGGCGTCTTCCTCGCCAGCATCGTCGTGCTGATCGACCTGTGCGCGGCGGAGCATGTCGACGACGCGCAGAGGGCAGACGCCCTCCAGGGCCTGCGCATCGTGGCGGACGCGCGCAGCCACTCGCCCGCCGCGGCCGAGCTCTACGTGTCGCTGACCCAGCTGCTGGCCAAGCACAAGCCGGAGCTGCTCGCCGAGGGGGGGTTCCCACCGACGACGCCAGCGGCCCCCGATGTGAGCGCGGCCCGACCCGGCTCTGCCGACGCGTCACCCGCTGCCGTGCCGTTTGCATCCAACGAGACACCCTATGCGCTCTCGCTGGGACTGAACTTTGACGCGGTCGAAGACCTCAACACCTTTCAATGGGACGACCTTCTATCGGGGATCGACTCGTCGCTGTTCTTCCAAGGATGAGCGGTGTTTTTGTACATTATTTGCATTCACACAGCGTGAACATCCATTGGGTAACCTCGTGCACCTACTTTGACGGCTAAATGGCCGGTGCATCTAGAATAACTTTAATTGTTGTCTTGGTCTGAATGCGACGGCTGCAGAGAATGTTCTGCCTAAATTCGCCTCCAGAGACCTCTTTCCGAGTATGGCTGTCATGGGATGCCAAGAAGATATGTTTTAATTTGCGTGGTGTATTTTCCTGCCACTGGGCGGTTCCTCTGCTTTCTTTCTTTCTTCTTTTCTCTTCTCTCGGCCGTTCCTTGTTGCCGTTTCTACGCTCTATTGAACGACCTCCGACCATGTCAGCCGCACAGCACGAGTTCACGGACTCCGAGTCCGCTTCGTTTCTGTCCGGCGAGACGAAGGACTCGCGGCCGCAGAAAGGGCTCTGGTCGCAGATATCCCGCTTCGTACCGTATGTGCTGCTGATGCTGGGCATCCTCCTGGCGCTGCTGATCGTGGTCTCGCCCAAGGAATCCCGGGAAGCGAGCGCTCTCCCATCGCAGTCCATGTTTGGTAAAAGTACAGCCTCCGATGAACAGAAATTATATACTACATATTTTGTGCTCCTCTTGCTGAGACAGGATCTAGTTCCGAAAAAGGCCGTTGTCTTCCATCCCGACGCGAGTTTCAATGTCGACCCGTTTGGGCCCGACGAGCTGGACAGCCCATGGACCAAAATGGCACCACGTACGCGAGCCGAGTGTATTTTCTCGTGGAATATTGGCTTCGTACAAATAGCTAACCAACTTTTTCTTCCAGCCGGGAAAGGACACATCGAGGTGAAGAAGCCGGCGGCGTGGGAGCTCTCCGGCGGATTTCCTCTGCAGGACCAGGCCAACCCAGAAGCTGAGGAGTACACCATCGCGCTGTTTCACCAGCTGCATTGTCTGGTGCGTTCACGTCTCGGTCGACCCCCGAAACAGTAGTGCGCAGATTGTACTGACGACGCGTGATGCAGGCTGCCATCAAGTCCAGGATGTCCCGGCTGCAGGACTGGTTCAAGGGCGAGAGCGACAACGAGTACCTGACGTTTGCCCTCGGCGAAGACCTGGTGTCCGACGAGCACATCTACCACTGCTTCGACTACCTGCGCCAGACGCTCGTGTGCCACGGCGACACCACGCTGGAGAAGGCGAGGAGCGTCAAAGGGAAGGTCGTACGGGGGGTGGACGGCTGGGGTGTCACGCACGAGTGCCGCGACTACGACGCCATCTACGCGTTTGCAAACACACACCGGAGCCGAAATGATACTGGGATTGATTAAGAGCTCCTGTATCGCGATGCGTTTCCGATGCAGGAACCCCACTAGGTAGAGAAGCCCGAAATTCTAAGAATGCATTTGTCTCGATGGAGCACTACTCATATAATCTATTTGCAAGTAACCCCAACTATGGCTATCGTGTCGGGATACACAATCTGATGAAACATTAGGTGCCCTTCGTCGCCTTTATAGCTTGTACACATCTGCACTAGACATCTATTACGTCGACACCCTTTAGGATGGCATAGATTTTTCATAAGATTAATGGATAGAGAATAATAATAAAACACCAAATTACCCACGAAGCTCACATTTTCTTCTTTCTTTCTTTGTTGGCCGGTAGTGTGCGTGATTACTAGATATAAGCTTTGTTAGTCAAGAAAATCGGTCGATTGCTGATCACTGTGCGCCAGTCAGCAACTGTCCTCAACCTCCACCGCGGTCTGAAGAAGCCCTCGACGACCCCACGACCATCTACGACACTTGCTCCAGAAGTGGTTCCGAGGTATTTACAAGTACTGGGGTGGGAGCCACTTTAGCTTTCCAGCTAAAACATTCAAAACACGGCTGTGTCGAGTAGCACCACTGTCTCCCCCTCCCCCCTTCCCAGAACCAACTCTATTCGAGCATCACTACCCACGCTTTGTTGGCTACATCACTGTTCATAACACTCTTGCTGCCCGCTCGGATATTGCGTCTCATGGCGGCTTGCTCCTCTTCCTTTATTCCCCCTCCGTCATCAGCTTCTCCTGACTGTATGACGCGCGTCCTCAGCTGCGGACCCTTCCTAGCTGCCGCTAGCGCATGCCCGCCTCAGCTCGCCAGGGCCAATTCACACCAATTCACACCAATTCACACCACGTACTCAGCGCTGTGGACCGCCCTGGTCCAGTTTCGTACCTAGATCGCCTCTTGGCGTATGTCTTGGCATGCCTCCTGCGGAGGGTTGGTGATCTGTTCAAAGGCTTGGCGATGGATCTTGCGTCAGAGCACACAATCAGGTGCGGATGCGGACGTACTGCTGTTGGGCCGTGGGCCGAAGCTTCGAGCGGGTATTAAAGCACCAGGCCATCTGCCCCTCGCGTCTCAGTTTCCCTCTGCTGTCTTTCTGGCCATCCCTCTCTCTTACAACAAGATCACTCCAAGCCAAACATCTACTCTTCTTCGCAGCTATTACTCTGAAAATGCCTGGTCCTCACGAGCGTAAGTGACTTGCTCCAGCCTAGCAGAATATGGAGCAAAAGAGCATTTATTAACTGAGCCTCAGAGCACGGCGGTCCTGGCGGCCACGGCGGCCCTGGCGGCCATGGTGGCCCTGGCGGGCCGGGCGGGCCGGGCGGGCAGCGCAACGACGGCCCCGGTGGTCCGGGAGGCCAGCGCCATGAGGGAGGCTTTGGCGGGCAGGGTGGAGGCTTTGGCGGCCAGGGAGGACAGCACCACGAAGGCCCTGGTGGCCCCGGTGGCCCTCGCAACGAGGGTCCCGGTGGACAGGGCGGCCATCACGGCGGCCAGGGTGGTCCTGGCGGTCAGGGTGGCTTCGGCGGTCAGGGTGGCCCCGGCGGCCAAGGTGGTCGTGGTGGACAGCATGGCGGCCAGGGTGGCCGGGGTGGCCACGGCGGCTTCTAAGCATCTATCTAAGCATACGTCAGACGCGATGTGGCAGAGCAAGTGAAGACAAAGTAAAAAAAAGGAACCATTTTGAATCCTGCTGCGGCTACCGATACAAGCTCACGCGTGATACCATCGCTAAGCTACATTCCCGTTCCGATCTCGAGCTTTGAATTGCCTCATTTGTGTTTGGCCTTGCTGGGCTCGTTCGTAGCTTATAACGTCGATAACCGATAACTTCTCCACAGAGAACATAATGTCTGTTCAATAAATAGTGTTGGGTTACCTCTCCGTTCTCTGAGCGATCTTAATCAAGGCACTCAGGTCGTCGCATACACCAGAGGATGTACATAACAAAAGCTAATGAAAATAGCACGGGACGATAGAACAAAAATAGAAACGAAACTAGTAGACGGCGATAGAATCAAGATGTACCCCGTAAAACACGAGAGATAGCACAAAATCGATGCAAGATAATCGAAACGGCCTGATATTATACCGTTGATGCCCAGCCAGCGTCATTGGCCATGTGCATAACCGGCCGATTCTAGCCACAGTGGCTCAGATAAAGTAACCCGTCGTCTTTATCTACTTTGTTTCCAGGGGACGTACGTAAGCCTGTTTTGGCAAACAGCTGCGTTTCCGAGTCCAACAACCAACCCCCTACGATCAACAAGCACCGGCTTCCACCGTCTCATCCCATCACATCTTCCCTACAGCTTTGCGATGCGTAAACTTATAAAGCATCGCCTTTCGAACGCGTCTCGGAGTGAGTTCATTGCTTCAATGTTGCCCCTGTTCAGTTTCTAAGTTGCCAAATGGCACGCTCCCGTTCCGAGCAATGCTGACACGAAGCGCAACCCGCCACAGAGCAACCCGCCCTCGGCGTGTTTGGTATACCGCTAGCTCTCAGTCTTCAGTATGCAGGCGTTCATGCGACGTTGACCGGCTGTATTGACGGCGCTGACGAGAGCGCCGGTGGCACCGGCGATGCACACTGCGGCGCCGCCTCGCCCTCTGACGTCATCGTGCCTATTGTCGTCGAGAAATGCGCAACGCGACTCCGGGACGTGGGTGAGTTTATGCCGCGACTACTACATTCAACTTGATAAGGAACATAGGTTAATACAAATTTGCTTTCTCTTTACCGCAGGCCTTCAAAACGATGGAATTTTTCGCAAGCCGGGCGCAGCGCGCCGCATCGCCGAGCTGCAAGAGGTCTTTGACGACGCAGACAAGGGGCACGGCGCGTCCTTTGCCGGCAGCGACTGGGACGCCTACAGCGCCGAGGACGTGGCCGACCTGCTGCGGCGGTATCTGACGCACCTACCGGAGCCGGTCATCCCGTCCTCTTTCTACGATGCATTTCAGCAGGTGGCCACGGAGAGACCTATGCCCAAAACGGGATCACTAGGCGAGACAACAAAAACTCCCGTGGAGAGTGGTGCAGCGGCATCGGAACCGCCGCCAGCGGCTGCAATCTCGGCGACGCCAGAGGAGGTAAAAGTCTACGCCGCGCTCATCCAAAGCCTCCCCGAGCCAAACCGCCACCTGCTGCTGTACCTGCTCGACTTGCTAGCGGCCTTTGCGGCGCAGTCGGAAGCGACGCGCATGTCGGCGGCCAGCCTGGCGGCCGTGTTCCACCCGGGCGTGCTGGCGCTGCCCGAGGCCGGCGAGGGGCTGGACGCGTCCAAGCACAAGCAGAGCCAGGACGTGCTGGAGCGCCTAATCGGGTCGTACGGGGAGATTGTAGGGGGCGGATGAGGAGAAAGGGTGTTGGTGGGCGATGAATGCGATGAATGCGACGAATGCGACGAATGCGACGAAAGACTATTATGATATGATAATGGGGGACAAGTGAACTAATTAGAGACGGACGGGGTTTGGGGATATTCGTGCCACTTCTTTTATTGGTGATTTTATTTAATTTTCTGAATAATTGATCGGTTGGATCGAACTGCAAGCGACCAAGAGAACGTCTGTATGGGACTGAGCCGATGCAAGTTCAGTTCTTCATCTCGTCCTCCGTCCGTCCGCCGCCGCTGGAAAACCACGCGCGCAATGCCTCAATCTCGTGCTCCGCCAGCACTGCCTTCTCCGTTCCGTGCGCCACGACGGCGTACTCGGCCAGCGAGTGGCCGCCGCTCCCCGCCTTGGCGATGGCGGCCTGGACGTCGTCGGTGCCCAGCTTCGCCAGCACGGCCGCGCGCTCGCCCTGCGGGTCCTGCACGAAGCGCCGCAGCTGCAGGATGTTGTCGTCGTCAAAGATGGCCTGGTCGCCGGTGCCGTGGCGGGCGATGGTCTCGCTGGCTAGGGTGTGGGAGGCGATCATCTCGCGGGCGCTGGGGCCGGAGTAGGGGTTGGAGACGGTGGCCATTGTGGACAGGTTGTCGGTAGAGGAGAGTTTGAGAGGACTTGATTTCTCGTCTTTGCAGAATGTGGACGTGAATATGGTCTCTGTTCGGCTGCTGCCAGGGGCGTGCGATGCAGTCCAGTTCTTATACGAGTCGTCGAGAGAAAGAAATATGTGTAAACAGAGGGAAACCCATGTAAATGCAGATAAGGTTTCAACGGGCGACCAGGCAGCCAGATTTATGCGATACTCATTGGCCCAATCAAAGATTAACAACCACAAACAGCCCGCCCGCAGAAACTAACCCCCACAATACAACACAACGTCGCCCGTTCTGAATGCTTCCACAGCAACGACAGAGAGATTCTGACAGGACATAAGAACCCCTGAGACGCTGCCAACAGTCGGCGGAGGAGATGATTGACGCCGACTGTGGATGCGGTCTTGTCGCTGTTGGGGTATTATTGATGCCGATGGAGTTAAACGTGCATGGAAGCTCCGGAAGCAAACTAAATGCATAAATATTCCTTATAACGTCGTATTAATACTCTCTTCGCCGAGCTTCAAAAAAGCAGGATGACATAAGGTGCAAGTTGTCGCTGTCGAACGGCACTCGGCACGACGTCCAGACTGGCCTTGGCAGAGGATTCAACTACCGCTGGGTTCGGATAATTCTTCAAAATTAACCTGGGGTCATATAAACAGTACGCGCTGTCCCGCCTCCACTCCTGCTAACGTCCGAGTACATCGGAATCATCATACTGCCTGGTGCGGCGGTCGCTATGTTGCATCATACGCGCTCGTCCGCAACAGCAGTGAACCGATGGCCTATCCAGCATTTGATTTTGCCGACGTGGTTATTATTATGTGGTCTAGTCGTCTCGCCCCTGCATTTTCATATGCAAAATGCATAAAGAGGAGACGTATAAATGCCAGCTGCCCTTGCGCGCAGCTGGGGGGAGGGGGGGAACTGAAAGAGAAGTACGTGGCGATTGTGAGCTATCTTATTCACACCGAAGCGTAGAAGATTGACTTCAGTCATGCTTTACAAGATACGCGCAGCCGCCTACACGGCGATAGCCATTGGCACCTGGGGCGTGCGAGCAACATCAGGAGTGACTTCGGCGAGCTGTGATCGAGCCTGTCTCGAGGGCGTGCTGGACACGTACTTGACAGCACTCGCTGAACACAACGCTTCACACCTGCCGACGACACCCGACGTCCTGTATGTCGAGAACGACCAGGTCTTGCCCATCGGCACGGGCGAGTGGCAGGTGGCCGGGTCGCCCGGCAAGTACCGGCACGTCTTTGCGGATCCGCAGCAGGGGCAGGTCGGCGCCATCACGACGATCACGGAGAACGGCGTGCGCATCATCTACATTGCGCGCCTCCAGGTGGACGCGGCCAGCGGGCGCGTCAGCGAGATCGAGACGCAGATCACCCGCGACCCGGGCGGCGCCGCGCTGTACGAGAACATGACCGTGCCCGAGGCCGTGTGGCTCGCGCCCGTGCCCGCGGCGCAGCGCATCCCGCGGGCGGCGCTGGTCGCCCAGGCCGACCGGTACTACCGCGGCATGGAGCGCAACGACCCGCGCGGCGACTACTCGTTTTTCGACCCGGACTGCGACCGCATCGAGGACGCCCTGCAGACGACCAACCAGAGGACGGGCGCGGCCTACGGGCACTCCAACGACACCGTCTTCGCGTCGCTGGGCTGCGCGGCGCAGTTCCAGACGGGGTTCCTGGGCTTCGTGACGCGGATCCGCGCGCGCCGGTTCCCCGTCGTCGACGAGGAGCGGCAGGCGGTGCTGGCCGTGACGACGCTCGACCACAACGGCACGGTGCGGTTCCTGCCGGACGTCAACGGCACGCTGGCGCCGATCCCGCACTACTTTGACGTGCCGCGGTCGCTGCAGGCGGCCGAGGCGTTCCGGCTGCGCGGCGACAAGCTGTTCCGGATCGAGATGACGCTGACCGAGGTGCCGTACCGGATGCGGTCGCCCTTCGAGAAGGCGGACGACGTGCGGCACCATGGGGTAAATACGACTGCTGGTAACGGTACGACTACTGCTACCAGTACGCCTTCTCCCTTCCCCCAGCCGTGCAACCGCACGTGCCTGCACGACGTGACGGACCGCGTGCTGCACGCTTTGCTGGCCCACCGGTCGGCCGAGCTGCCGCTGGCGGACGGCGCGCAGTACTCGGAGAACGGGCAGTTTCTGGAGTGGGACAACGGGCTCTGGGAGACGCTGCAAGAGGTGGCGTGGCCGGGCCGTCAGAGGCACAGCATGCCGATGAACAAGACAGATCCGTTCGCTGTCCACCTGGCCGACCCCGCGACCAACACGGCCGGCTACTGGGGCTTCGGGCGCGAGCAGACCACGCCGGGCGGGCTGGCGCTGCGCGTGCAGCTCGACAGCGCAGGGCGCATCCGCGCGATCGAGGCGCTGGACGTGCGCGCCGAGTCCGTAGGCGTCCGCGGCGGCACCATGACGCTGATGCGGCCGCCGCTGCCGGTGGAGTGGCAGGGCGAGGTGCTGGGGCCGCTGGATGCAGCATTTGCGATCCCGCGCGGCAATTCAACCAGCGCCACCGACGCGGCCGCCGATGGCAGCGCCGTCCCCGCTGCCCTTGTCGATGCCTATTTCAACGGTCTGGAGAAGCACTCTACCGCCGGCGTGCCGCTTGCCGCCGACTGCACGCGCCGCGACAACGGCCAGCAGCTGCCCAACAGCACCTGTGCGGACCAGATGCGCGGACGCGGCGCCAAAGCCGAAGGACTCGACGGCGGCATGACGGCCGTACGCGACAGGCGCGTGCTGGTGCGCGACAGCCACGAGGGGATCGTCTTGGCCGTGGCCATGGTCGACGACACGGCGGTGGCCGCCAGCGGCGGCGCATCCTCGCCGCCGCCCCCCACACAGCGCGTACCAAGCACGTACATGGTGCCGCAGCTGCTCAAGGTGGACAACGGGACGATCACGCGGATCGAGAGCATGATCAAGTGGATGCCGTTTGGGTACACGTCGGCGTGGTCGGAGACGAAGGCGTCGGCGTGAGGCCGGTTGATCTATTCGGCGAGGGAATTGAGACGGAGTTAGCTAAAGACCGAAAACAATCTGCAGAAAAAGAAAAGATAAGGAACTTGGAAAAACAAGCCAAAGGGGATCTACGTCGTAAGAAACACGGAGGTCCGTGGACTGCTGGCTGGTGCTCGGCTGCTGCCGGGCGTGCCAAGAAGCAGGCGCTTAGCGCCGAGCCGGGGCCGTGTCGGCGAAATACAAGGGGGGCGGCAGCCCGATGAAATCCGACAGTGCCGACATTTGTGGTGCCCTTTTTTTTGATTTGCGAGCGCATTCCCCGTCACATGGGAGAGCCACGGATGCTTGAGCCCCTTTGTCGGCAGTCAGACTTTCGTTCGCGGTCTACGAGTCATGGTAATACATTACGTCAAGGCTGCCGTCTGCCGATGTCGCTCGAGTGTTGGCCGCAGGGGGCGAACCTCACGGCTGGCGACAGCCGTCCTCGGCGACCGAAAAGCCGCGTGGGGAAGGGGGCACAAACACGAAGCGGCTGGATGCCCTGCCTTATCAAACCGTCGAACGCATGTCGAGATGTCAACACGTCCATATCAACAAGCCAGACGGGGCTCTTTCAATGCTTGTTGACCAGCAGGGTCCCAGGCCATTGTACAAGTACGGAAAAGTCGCCATGTGGGAACAAACGAAAAAAAAAACTGGAGCAGAGAGATTTTTTTTCTGGGGAACGTTCGTAGATACGACAAAAGTCGAAAAGTCGCCGGAAGTAGCCTGCCGCCACTGACGTGTGACCGTAAGCGTTCCAACCAACGGCCACAAGCGGCAACGCGGAAGCCGTCGAAGCTTTTTAGCGTCGGTGTCCAGCGAGCTATGGCCCCCTTGTTGCGAGCGCGGCTCGGCGTGCCGAGGGAGGGGGGGGAGGAGGTTAGCTGCGGACGACGTGACGTGAGAGGACTCGCGCGCGGCGAATGCTGAAGGCGCGAAGGTCGGATCGAGTAAGGCCTTGCTGTGAGGAGGAAATAAAAGGCAGGGGAGCGATTCCGAGATAGTGCGTCCAGGGAAAGGTGCTCCCAGGAAAAAATAGCGCTCGTCGATCAGCCTGGGGAACCACTTCTGCAAGCACTTCTGTTTTTCTCGTGGCGGTTCTTTTGAACCTTTTTTCTCTTCATTTTTCTATTTTCTCTTTCATCCCTGTTCGGCTACTTTTATGTGTCCGGGTTGAACTTAAATCCGAGCATCGACGGGAGAACCAAGACGAGAAAGGAAAACAAAACAGGTTCGACAGCACGAAGAGAAAGAAACTCGCCGAATTGCTACTTAAGACAGGGACTCCCCGATGCACAGCCGATCTGACGGTCCGCCGACACCACCAACATTCCCATGACCATCAGACGAAGATCCTAAGATGGAGAGAGACTACGAGAGAGACGAGAAGGACGACTCTGCCGCCAGCACGGTGGACGGCCCGGGCAACACTGACAGCCAGCCGGCCAATATCGACCTGGAGAAGGGCCAGCAGCCACTACCACCGTCATCATCACCGTCATCACCATCATCACCATCGTCGACACACGAACGAGACCCCGACCACACGCAGCAGCCACAGCAGACACCACCCCCTCAGAATGCCCTCGTCCGCGCCCTCTCGGCTGCCTCGGCCGGCCTCCAGCGCCGGCCCACGCGGTCGCGCGCCGACATGGATCCGGCCTTCCTGGTCGCTTTCGCCGACGGCGACCCGGACGACCCGCACAACATCCGCACGCGCACCAAGGCCGCCTACACGTTCATATTCGGCCTGCTGGCGTTCACGGGCTCGCTCGGCTCGTCCATCGTGACGCCCGCCGAGAGCCTGATCGCCGCCGACCTCGGCATGTCCTACGAGGAGACCGTCCTGCTGCTGGCCCTCTTCGTGCTGGGCTTTGCCCTGGGCCCCCTGCTGTGGGCGCCCATCAGCGAGGCGTACGGCCGGCGCTGGTCGATCCTGCCGGCCGTGGTCGTGCTGGGCCTGTTCAGCATCGGCTCGGCCACGAGCAGGACGCCCGCGGCGCTGCTGGCCACGCGCTTCCTCGGCGGCGTGTTCGGCTCGGCGCCCATCAGCAACGTGACGGCGGCGCTGGCCGACCTCTACACGCCGCGCGCGCGGGGCGTGGCCATGGCCTTCTACTCGGCGTGCGTCGTGGGCGGCCCCTGCCTGGGGCCCGTCGTGGGCGCGGCCATCGCCTACGACCCGCGCCTGGGCTGGCGGTGGATCGAGTACGTCACGGCGATCATCACGTTCTTTGCCGCGGCCGTCGGGTTCGTGTTCCTGCCGGAGACGTACGCCCCCGTCCTGCTCGAGCGGAAGGCCGCGAAGCTGCGGGCCGCGACCGGCGAGGCCCGCTACTGGCACCCGCACGAGTTCGAGCGCGTGACGGTCGACACGGTCGTCACCAAGCACCTCAGCCGGCCCCTGCGCATGTTCTTCACCGAGCCCATCGTGACGTGCGTCGCGCTCTACGCCTCGTTCGTCTACGGCCTGCTCTTCATGGCCCTCGAGGTGTACCCCATCGTGTTCCGCGAGCACCGCGGCATGGGCCCCGTCGTGGCCAACCTGCCGTCGGCCTCGGTGAGGGCGTTTCCGAGGAGGAAGGGCTCGCCGCGCGCGTTGTTCTCGGCAAGGATGGCCTCGAGG
>WNYD01000133.1:0-82717 GCA_021396205.1 Sporothrix brunneoviolacea
GTCGCCGCCGCCGCCGCCGTTGGCCTGCGCCCGCTCCGCCGCCGCCCGGATGTGTTTCCGCCCCGTCAGGTGGCCCTTGTACACGTTCTGGTTCTTGAACTCCTTCTCGCAGTCCGCGCACCACACGGCGTCAGGCGAGCTCAGCTGCGGCGCGCCGCCGTCTGCCGCCGGCTCCTGCGCCGCGCCGCTTCCTGCGCCGCTCTCGATCTTCCAGTTCGGCAGCTCGTCCTTTTCCCACTGCGCGTCAAAGTCGTCGTCGAAGCCGGCGAACACGCGGTCGAGGTTCTCGAGCGGCCGCGTCTTGCGCATAAACGACTCGAGGTAGGCCGCCAGCCCGCCGACGTACTGGAAGTACTCCTCGGTCAGCTTGTCGCCGCGCTTGACGCCGCCCGCGCCCGCGGCGAAGTTGTCAAACGCCTCGAGGTACTGCAGGTACGTCAGGCGCTTGGCGTTGGGCAGGTTGACGTAGGCCTCGTAGTTGGCGTTGAGGTCGAAGAACCGCCCGAAGCCCTCCTCGCCCGAGAACATGGTGTCGACGAGCGTCGGCTGGAACGTGTCGACCTCGGCCGCCGGCCGCTTCGGGCGGTACCGCAGCTCGGGCTGGTCGATCTGGTCGCTGGGGTAGCGCTGGTGGTAGGCGAGGCTGTCCTCGCAGCGGCGGTAGAACAGGTCGAGCGCGTCGCCCGAGTCGCCCACCAGCCGCACCTCGTCGGCGCGCATGTCCTGGGCGTCGCCGTACAGCCGCAGGGCCTCGGCGGACTGCGTCTGCATGTGGTCGAGCAGCTGGGCGATCTCGTGCTCGCGGTTGAGGCGGTCGCGCACCTGGGTGGGCTCGTCGACGAGGCGGTCCACGACGGCCTGCTCGAGGCGCTCGAGGTCCTCGAGGATGTACCGGAGCTCTTCGAGAATCATGGCGGCGGTGTTTGTGTTCTGGTGGTTGACGAGTGTCGCGTGAGGCTGCAGAACAGGGCTCAAAAAAGTGGTGGCGACAGCAGTCGCTCTTTTTTGCAGCAGTAGGAGCAGTGCTAGCCTGCCGTTTGGCTGGCGTCGGAGTTTGTATTTTTCCGGCGCAAGGCTCGCCGAGCTCTAGGGTGGCGGGCTAGCCTCGAACTTTTTTGTTAGTGCATCTTCGCGGTTGCGGGCGACGGTCTCGACAACGAAACGGACAGCAGCAGCAGACAGAAGACGACGCACGCGATACCGGACGAATTGCACACGAGAAGCAATCAAGGCGCCATCCACTCGAAGATAAAAGCGTCACAATGGCGGAGGCGAGCGGCAGCAACGACAAGGGGCGCAAGCTCGACGACCGCGTGGAGCTGACGACGTCGAAGGAGGTCAAGGTGTTCCCGACGTTTGAGTCGATGAGCCTGAAGGGTGGGTGCTTCGAGTGTGAGCTTGCGGTTCTGCGGTGCTTTCTGTTTTTTGCTGACCTTGGCCCTTGCCCTTTGCCCAGAAAACCTCCTCCGCGGCATCTACGCCTACGGCTACGAGACGCCCTCGGCCGTGCAGTCGCGCGCCATCGTGCAGATCTGCAAGGGCCGCGACACCATCGCCCAGGCCCAGTCCGGCACGGGCAAGACGGCCACCTTCTCCATCAGCATGCTGCAGGTCATTAACACGGGCTCGCGCGAGACCCAGGCCCTCGTGCTGTCGCCGACGCGCGAGCTGGCCACGCAGATCCAGAGCGTCGTCAAGGCCCTCGGCGACTACATGAACGTGCAGTGCCACGCCTGCATCGGCGGCACCAACGTCGGCGAGGACATCCGCAAGCTCGACCACGGCCAGCACATCGTGTCCGGCACGCCCGGGCGCGTCGCCGACATGATCCGCCGCCGCCACCTGCGCACGCGCAACATCAAGATGCTCGTGCTCGACGAGGCCGACGAGCTGCTCAACCAGGGGTTCCGCGAGCAGATCTACGAGGTGTACCGCTATCTGCCGCCCGCCACGCAGGTCGTCGTCGTGTCGGCCACCCTCCCCCAGGACGTGCTCGAGATGACGTACAAGTTCATGACGGACCCCGTGCGCATCCTGGTCAAGCGCGACGAGCTGACGCTCGAGGGCCTCAAGCAGTACTTCATCGCCGTCGAGAAGGAGGAGTGGAAGTTCGACACGCTGTGCGACCTGTACGACACGCTCACGATCACGCAGGCCGTCATCTTCTGCAACACGCGGCGCAAGGTGGACTGGCTGACGGACAAGATGCGCGAGTCCAACTTCACCGTGAGCAGCATGCACGGCGACATGCCGCAGAAGGAGCGCGACAGCATCATGCAGGACTTCCGCCAGTTCAACACGCGCGTGCTCATCTCCACGGACGTGTGGGCGCGCGGCATCGACGTGCAGCAGGTCAGCCTGGTCATCAACTACGACCTGCCGAGCAACCGCGAGAACTACATCCACCGCATTGGCCGGTCAGGCCGGTTCGGCCGCAAGGGCGTGGCCATCAACTTTGTCACCAACGAGGACGTGCGCATTCTGCGGGATATCGAGCGTACGTTGCCTTTGTCTCTTGATCTGTGTTCTTTGCTTTGCGTGCCGTTCAACTAACCCCCCTCCCCTTTTAGTGTACTACTCTACTCAGATCGACGAGATGCCCATGAACGTGGCAGATATCCTGTCGTAAGGGGCATGCTGCGTGGTAACAGCTCCTGTGGAATACATGACCAAGGATGCGTTTTCAAACGGTTCCATGATAACGGCCTCAGATAGAAGGCCCATGAAAACAGCAAAATACGGCGCCAAGCGAAACGGGGATGGCGTATACAAGCGAGAGATAGCATGGGCAAAAAGCTGCATTTTGCAGAGTGGGAGGAAATGGGCGTGTTTCTATAACGGTGAGTTCACCCCCCTATACGGCCGGGTTGGAAATGTTCTGTTCCGCTCAGCTGCTGACTCGTTTCTCGGACCAGTCTCCAAAATACCAGATTGCTTTTTATACAACATATGCAAATGGCCCCGAGTCGAGCGCCGAACTAACCTACACATGGTGATCATCAACAGTGCGTGGGATGGATTCTAGCAAACAGGCAGTCTTTGTCGAACGACGACAGGAGCTACAAGTACGAGTAGACGAGCAGACTACTATCGTCCGGTCTGCTTTTCGTACTCCGTAAGTCGGAAATGGCGGACAGTCCTTCCAAGGCAAGAAAGATTATGCAACATGGGAGATAGAGTGGGCGTCGTGGGAATATTGTGCAAGCAGAACCATTATCTCAACAAGCAACTCCACTAGCAACAAGCAGAATAGGAAAAGAACGCGGCCTCCCCCGAATGTGGTGTCTTGGCTTGTGTGGGAAGGTGTCGTGCCAATGCAACATCTGCTAGAGAAGCGGAAAGGTGTTGAAATGGGATAGCTTGGGGTGGCGCAAGGCCGGAAGAAGGCATGCGGAAAGGACGAGGGAATAGGGAATAATAGGGCAGCACAGTACGGAGTAATACGACGTACTCGTATTACTACATTCATACGTAGAAGAAGCAGAAAGAGGGGAAACTGACTCCGTAATACAGATTACAGCGGCGAAGGAGGACAACGGGGCGTCTGCTTGGCAAGGACCAGACTTCCGTCGATAGTGGGTGGTTGGTTTCCCCTACGGAACGCTCCGCGGACCGAGACACCCACTCGGGCCTAGACCAGGTTTGGACGAGAAGAGGAAATGATCGTTCGTTTTGTATTACGACGTAGTTAGTGCTCCGGAAGGAAGAGGAGCAGGAGCAAAAAACATTGGGAATCTTTGCATCCTTCGTCCTGTGTTCCTTGTCCTTCCTCGGCCTCCGCTGCCTCCGCTCCCGAAGGAATTTGACTCCTGTTTCCGGTCCAGCGTCTTGGATCCGTTGGCGCTGTGGATGCCCTGCCAGGCAAGGCCGCATTGACCTGTCAGAGTGGAGGAGAGAAGGAGACTCTGCCCGACGACCCTCAAGACTGCGTCAGCGTTTCAATTGGGGGCTGGGATCGCAACCGACGCCGTCTCCCCCGCCCAGAGTGCGACAGAACAACAAGCCGGGTGCTTCTTTTGCTTCTGTTTCCGTGCTCGTCCTCGTCTCTTCGCCCTCCGAGGTGTACGGAGTGCAACGTTCTCCGTAAGACGCAGAGATTTCGGTCGTCCCAACGTCCGACGCGGCTTTGGGTCGACACCAGTTCTCCACTGCTCGAGGAAAACCACACCACCACTGGAGACCCTTCAATCTCACATAAAACCCTCTGTTCTCCTCTTGTCCTGTCCGGCCACCTTTCGTGTCCCTGGACTTTTTTTCCTTGATAGGGCAGCCGATCTGGTAGCCGCGCGGTTTAATTATTAGCTGGCAGAAACAAACCAAAACAAATTAAAAAAGAGAGATAACAGAAACAGATGAGGAACGATAGAGAAACATAGAAGGGGCTAGCGACTCGCCATGATGCAAGAAAATGGAAGAAGTAAAAGCCCGTGTTCGGCTCGCCTGCTGGTAGCCCCAGGGAGGGCACGGTCAGTCTTCTTGACGGCGTCGAGGTCTTCCCAGACCATGGCGACGGCTATGGGGCCGCTAGGCATGTATGGTACTTTGTAGAGACGAGGGGAGAGTCAGCAGCAGGGGGCATTCCTGTCGCTCTCCCTCGCTCTCGTTTCTCGATCCTGGTACCTGCATGTGGTTTCATTGGCCCTCCTAGACCGTGCCGTTGTGGAGGGTCACCCCTGTCGTGAGCGTCGCCCCTAAATGCCCAAAACGGGCTGGCACCAGTGGTGCAAGCACCAATGTGCGGTCCGTTCGGTTTCTTGTTTTCTTTTCGTTGCTTCCCTCCCCCCCACTCACCCGCCGCTCCATTTCCCGCTCTTCAACGGAGTCGTACCGAACTCCGTACCTCGCAGGCCAATATCGATTGCAGGACAGCAGAAAAGCTGTGATCTGCGTGGGCAGAGCGCCTGCATATATGGATGCACGAGGCGCAAGAGGCCTGCATCTGCGCACAGAGCAGTGCATATTTTCCTGCTTGGTTTTTCGGCCCCTCTTCCTGTCGAACCTACTCCGTAGCAAACAGACGGTGAAGGCGCGAAAGGCTTGGAGGCGTCCATCAAGTCGAGGAAGCTTGTTTGCGCGCCCCCATCCTCGCTCTGTCTCTCCCTTGTTGCCTCCCCTTTCCGAAACACCTGCATGCCATCGCCGCCGGGAGGGGCCTTGCTCGCGAGCCCGGACGACATGCACAATGAAGAAGGTGCAAAAGCAGCGGAATTGTTCTGCGCGTATCCGTCCGAATTGCGTCGTAGACCCGCCTACCGGCCACTGGCAGGGATCAAGACAGCGTGCGCCCTGCCTGTCCTGCCCGCTCCTGTCGTCGATGCCATCGCTGCCGCTGTCGTCCTTCGTCACGTCCTGCCCCTTCGCGTCGGCCTTCTCTCCCTCTCATGGCCTCCGTCTCTGGCCATTGTCCAGAGGCGGCTAGGGCCTCCCGGAGATCCACACTATTGGCAACCCTCATCGTGGACCCTGGCCTGGCCGCACTCTGCGGCCTCCTTGGGGCTGTTTATTGTTCATGTGCATTTCGTGTGGAGTGATGGCTCTCTGGCGGTGGCCGCCGTGGCAGTGGTGGCAGCATTGCCAGCGTCGGCAATGGTGGTGTTATAATGTCATTTTGGAGCTACCTCCTCTGTGTGTGCATAAGTGCAAGAAGCTTGTGTGAATCGGGCATGGAGACGAGAAGAAGGGAAAAGTCTGCGTCCGCGGTCGAGGCTTTTATTTGCTTTTTCGGCGTCGTCTGCCTTTCTGTTTCCCCTTATTTGTTGCTGTAGCTCCTTCCTCTCTTGAGCTATGTCCCTGCAGCTCGTTGTCTAAACCGCTCTTGCCCCCTTGGCCCAGTCTCATCTGCACAGTCGCTCCTTCCTGTGCCATCGCCAGTCGCCTCATCGCCTGTTCCCCTCCGTCTCTCCTTCCCCCTTTGAAGTTGAGCCTCTGCCCTACGTCTGGACTTGGTTGTTTCCTGTCGCCGGCATCTTGCCGTCCCCTTTTCAACCTCGCATCTTCATCTTCAACTTCGGCCTCATCTTCTCGCCTCCCTCCACCTCTTCTGCCCTCTCGGCGCACCAACTTGCCACCACCCCCTGGAGATAGCGCTCGACGACGCCCGCAACGGCTCACCACGACCACCAGTCCGCTGATATTCTTGTGCGCACTCTCTCCGTGCTTGCCCGTCCCCTTCGCCCCGTCGTCCTCTCGTCCTCTCGCCATCTGCTTGGCTGCTTGGCTGCTCGGCTGCGCATCTCCTTATCGTGGTTGCACCTCGTCTTTTTGTAACACTCGTTTTTCGCCTCGGCCGTTGCCTGCCACTCTGCCCCCTTTTCGCTGGCGCTCCCCGATTTCCACCAGCGGCCTCCACATCTCCCGACTCTTCGAGACCCGACCCTCCCAGGCCCAGCTCCTTTTGTCAAATTTTCTCCTCCTCGCCTCCCAGCTGCTGATCGGCCAATTGCCTATTTTAGCATTTCTGCCTGCTCATCTTTTGGTCATTCTGTTTCAGCACTCTGTTGATTCTTTCTTGCTCCTCCTTTTCTTCACCTTTTCTCACCGTCCTGCACCTCCTCTTGCTCGTGGCAACGCTTCCGCCCCCCCCACCTGCAGCCTCTCCTAAAAGCGGAGAGAAAGCGGACGAACAAAAGGCTGCTAGGAAAGGTCAACAAGGGGCCCCTCGAAGCCCAGAAGTCTTGTTCTTTTTATCCAATCCAAATACGCTTATCTTCACCCGACTCGGACAAAGCAGCTCTCAAGGCGATCGACAGGGCGACTCCTCCCTTCGGTAGCTTCCACCTTATCCTCTATCTCCAGACTGGGTCCGCTGACTCCCTATCTCCCGCCGGCGCTCGCTTTCTATCGGCACCCCTCACAGACCTCACAATGGGCCTCTTCTCACGAAAGGATAGGGCATCGCCGAAGACGGCTGCAGACCCCGCCAAGGGGCTGACCGCATCCAATTCCAATGCTTCTCTTAACTCGGGCAGCTCTTTCAAGTCTCCTCTCTCTCCTTCTGCCTCTTCTTCCCACAGCGCTGCTTACCAGCAACAATACGGCTTTTCCTCCCGCACCATGAACCGCTCTTCGGCTGGCACCGCCGGCACCGCCGCTACGTCGGCAACCTCCGCCACGACCGCGTCGCTGCCCGGTACGCCTTCGACGCCCTTCTCGCCCGTCCATCTGCCCAAGATCGACCTCCCGCGGCCGCCCGACCCGGCGTTGGACCCGGCAGGATACCTGCGCAGCCTGCCGGCCGTGCGGGAGCGGTCACGCATCATCAGCGATAAAGCGCTACGTAACGAGCTTGCCCACTTCGACGTCGACATGACCAAGTTCCAGAACGTGGTCGGTTTCGTGGCCCAGATTATCAAGCGTGACTACGATGCGCCTTACGCACCCTCGATCCCGCCCCATGGCCGGTATCAGCACTTCGCCGTAGGCGGCCGCGACCGCGTGGCCCTCTTGCTGGCCGCGTTCCCCCCCGATGTGGACAGCACCGAACGCTGCCGTCGCCTGATTGATCTGTTCCTGGTCAGCGTGCTGCTCGACGCTGGTGCCGGCACCCAATGGCAGTACAAGAGCACAGAAAACGGCCGGTTCTACAAGCGGTCTGAGGGTTTGGCCGTGGCCAGTTTGGAGATGTTCAAGGTCGGCCTCTTCTCAGGCCAGCCCAACACCGACAAGACGCAGGTCGACAAGGATGGTCTTCGAGCTCTGACCGTGGACGACCTGGCTAAGGGCCTACAGTCCCGCCCGGGGAACACGGTAGCCGGCCTGGAGGGGCGCGCAAACCTGCTGATCCGACTGGGCGATGCGCTCGCGGCCAATCCCGAAGTCTTCGGCAGCAACGGCCGTCCAGGCAACATGGTTGACTACTTACTTGCACACCCCACGACGCAGGCGTCGTCGATGCCGATTGTCTTGCTGCCCGTGCTGTGGAGCCTGCTCATGGACGGCTTAGCACCGATCTGGCCCGACTCGCGGACAGCCATCAACGGCATTTCTCTTGGCGACGCGTGGCCGTGCAGTGACATGCCGCAACCGACGGGATCCGCATCATCACCTCCATCACCATCAACAGGGCGAAAGTCATCACCACCGACCTTCTCAGCGTTCCCGACCTCTACATCTCCGAACACCGCCTCTTCCGCGACCGGAGGTGTCGACGCGTGGGAGTCGATCGTGCCGTTCCACAAGCTGACGCAGTGGCTGACATACTCGCTGATGCAGCCGATGCAGACGCTGCTCAAGATCCACTTCGTCGGCACGGAGCTGCTCACGGGTCTGCCAGAGTACCGCAACGGCGGTCTGTTTATTGACCTCGGCGTCTTGACGTTGAAGCCGAACGATGTCGAGCGCGGTCTGGCCCACTACCGGTCATATTGCGAGCGCACCGGCGGTACCGGTATCGAAGTCGCGCCGATGTTCGAGCCCGGCGACGATGTAGTTGTGGAGTGGCGGGCCGTGACCGTTGGCTTCCTGGACAAGCTGAGCGCAGAGGTGAACAAGGCGATGAAGGCCGATCTGCAAGGCCACGAGCTGAGCCTGCCACAGATCCTAGAAGCGGGCAGCTGGAAGGTAAGAGACCTCGTCGAATTTCATGTTTGATTGTAATTTTTTCTTCTTCATTATTTGCTAACCTTTTCCAGGGTGGGCGTGAAATGGCCGAGATGTCGCGGCCGAACACAAAGGAGCCGCCAATTCTGATCGACTCGGACGGTACGGTGTTTTAAGATGGCTGTTTATTTCTTTATTCGAAAGAGGAAAACCTCCTTCTGGAATTTCTTGTCTTCTTCCGGGCACCTCATGTCTGATTCCATGTACAATCCGGGATATTTCTATAAGCGGATACTTGTTCGAGTGAGGATTCTTGTTTTGACCTAACCTGCTGTTGTGAAAAAATGGCAGAGAAATAGAGCCACCCAGATGCAATCCCAGAAAGAAGAAGACAACTCCCGGCACCCGTTTTCCCGGCACCCGTTTTCAGATCTAGACCCAAATATTGACAGTAGAAGATTAAAAGAACGAAAAACCGTCCCACCGTCGCCCTCTCATGTCTGTGCTTTGTATACCGCCCTTTTTATATCACTATCCCGCTGAAAGCATCATAATGGTACAAGTGGTTCCTCCCTCTTCGTGCCGTTTTTATGTCCCCGCTCCGTCTACTGCCGCTTCTGCGCCTTCTCCGACTTGGCCATGGCCCTCTTCATGTTGCGGTACTTGCGCTCCGCCTCGCGCCGCCGGTACAGGTTCTCCTCCTCCTCCATGGCCCGCTTCTTCTCGTACTCCTCGGCCTTGCGGTACGACTCCTTGTCCTTGGACGCGCCCTGCTTCTCCTTGGCCGTGCCCACCATGCTGTTCCAGCCCTTCTTGACGACGTCGACCGCGCTCGGCGGGGGCGGGAGGGTCGGGTCGGCGGACGAGCTCGAAGGCGAAGACTGGCTCTCCGGGACGCCGGTCGCGACGGCCCGCGGCGCCTGCCAGCTGGAGTCGGGGGACAGGCGGAAGGAGACCGGCCGGGCGGCAGGGGCAGCGCCCGGAGCCGCCGACGATGCCGACGCGGAGCCGCCGCCGGCCGACGGCGACGTCGTCCCGCCCTTCAGCATCACCTCCATGGGCGGCATGCCCTTCCATTGGCGCAGCCAGGGCTGGTGCCAGAGCCAGGTCTGGAGCATCTGCAGGAAGGAGGAGATGCAGAAGAAGAGGGTGAGGCCGGCGCTCATCTTGATGGTCACGACGATGCTGATGGGCGTGATGGCGAGCTGGACCCACTTCATGGTCGTCTGCTGCTCGACGGGCATGTATTTCATGTTGGTCTGGGAGATGTTAGAAAAAGGAGGAAAAAGCGAATACGAAACACATGGATCGACGTAGTGGAAGGGGGGAACGCACCCTGAAAATCAGGTACATGATGCCCGCCGACGTCAGCGGCAGGATAAAGTACGGGTCCGGCACCGTCAGGTCCGTGAACCACAGCAGGCCGCCCGTCTCCAGCCCGGGCACGGGCAGCGTCGCCATGGCGCGCATCAGCCGGAACATGCCGTAGCCGAAGGGGATGTTGATCATGGGCACGAACATGCGCCACGTCGAGATGTTCGCGGCCTCCTGCATCCGCCGCGTCACCATGCGCAGCTCCATCGCCCGCCCCTGCGCCGCGCTGCCGCCCCGCAGCGCGCTCGCCTGCATCTCGGCCATGGCGGCCGCGTACTTGGGGTTCTTGCGCAGCACCTGCAGCTTGGCGCTGTGCTCGGCGGCCGTCAGCGAGGGCATCAGGATGGCCGCGCGGAACAGCAGGGCGGCGGCCGCGATCGACGCCCACCAGGGCAGGCCCGTGTAGACGTGGACGTGCTCGAGCAGCCACTGGCACATGCTGGTGGGGCCCCAGCCGAAGTCGAGGCCGAGCGCGTGCAGGTAGCCGATCTGGTCGGAGGGCATGTCGAGCAGGGCGGAGCCGTCGAGCAGCTGGGCGAGGGCGGCGGCATCGTCGGGGGAGGGGGCGGCGGCGGAGAGCGACGGGTCCAGCGGGGGGGGCGGGTCAGCCGCGAACGCTGGTGACGGTGTTGGCGGCGGTGTTGGTGGTGCCGCTGCTGCTGCGGCAGTGTCTAGGGGCTGTGTGGTTGTCGCTGCCGGTGCCGCGGCGGCGTCGGATACGGGAAGAGCGGCGTTCGTCTTGGAGAAGGGCCAGAGGGAGAACGCGGCGGCGGACGAGGGAATGTGCTGGCGGGCGGCGCCGGGGCCGGTGACGCGCCGGCCGGACAGCTGGCCGATCGAGACGAGCGCGGCCGGCGCGGATGCGCCTGCTCGGCTGCGCATCGCTGTGCCGAAATTCCGCGCGCATCCTGCTCGACTTGGTGTGGCCTGGCCTTTGTTAACAGGACATGCGACAAATACAAGAAGACGGATCCAGCAATTAGGGAGCTCAACTCACCACCTGCCGAAGCCGCAGGGCTTGGCTGGACCGGACGACGCCTCTGCTGGGAAGCATATTTGCAGGCAGGCGGAAAAGGACACACCAATTGTCCTCTGTCGGCTGTCTGTGGAGTGAGTCGAGGTACGGCGAAGGGAATGAAAAGAAAGTCAATATCGCGCCTGGCTATCTTTCGATGTTCATTTTTTTTTCTGGGCCGCGGGGGATTGGTCCAATCCAGGCGTATTACTGGCTCCCTGGCACCTGGCATCGGACCGGCAAGCGTCGGCTACACCGTTTAAGCGCAAATGCGCCCTGTTGCGAGCGCTGTTTTTGAAGCCACCAGCGCCCAGGCCGCAGCCCTAGCATACGCATACTGTCCTCCAACGACGTGCAGCCCAAGTCATATCTTATATACCATCTTTAGGTGTCTTTTTACTGCTTTTGCATGCTTCGCTATGTACAAGACTCTTTCTTTGCGCCCGCCTCCTCTACTGCTTTCTCACAGTGTCCGCTTTTCTTCCTGCCTCGTAGATTCGTTCCATGCGCCGTGACCAAGTCTATAAATACCATACCATTCATGATCTTTCGAGATGCCAGCCTTCCGTTCCTTTTTTGTCTTCTTTTTCCCTTTTCAGGTTTTGTTTGAAATGTTGAGATGTCGTAGAGAAATGGCGGACTGGGGAGAGATCTAGACCGGACAGGTAAGATAGACGGCTCCTCTCGGATGCGATGCCACCCCCAGTCTGCCTGTGTCTCTCATATAATTCTTTCCGTTGTCCCTCTCTCTCCATGCTCTTTTACTTCAGGGGGGTCCTCCCTATTCCAGCCTTGCCAGGTCTTCCACGTCCGGCAGCGGTGACGGCCGCCGCTCGCGCACTTCGACGCCGGGGCCGATGGGGTGTGCTCCTCGCCGCGAGAGAGGGAATACCTAGTAATATGTTAGCTTGGGTTCTTTGGGCGTAAATGGAAGCACTCCTAGATAGAACGCACCCTCGTCCCGCTCCAGCCCAGCCGGAAGGCGAACTCGTGCGCAAACAGCTCGCCGAAGCCCATCATCATGCCGTTGACAAACGGCAGGAAGAGGTTGATGGCCGCCCCGCGGAACAGCGACCACAGCGTCGGCGGCCGGTACAGGATGATGGGGCGGTCGTCGCCCTGGGAGGAGGAGGAGGGGGCGTCGGACGACGGCAGGTCCTCGGCGCCCGAGTACTGCTCGCTGTCGGAGTGCATGGTGACCCCGGACTCGGCCATGGGGTTTGGTGGTTCGTCGGCCATGTCGTCGGGCCGCGTGTGATCTCGTCGATTGGTCGTATTTGTCGACTTGCTGGTCTTGCTGGTCTTGCGTGTCGGTCTCTTCTTCTTCTCGTCGCGATGCTGCGCCAAGCTTGTTCCCCTCAACCGAGTTCGTTCCCGTCGCGGTTAGGCCGCTGGCACGATGCGCCAATTGGTCGTAGAAACGGCTCCTGAGCTGGAGCAGTACCAACTCTCGTCGCTGCTGGTATGTCGCCGTCGTCGCGTCGTTGTCGCTGTCTCGCCGCCGTGGGGTGGGAGGGAAGCAGACAGAAGCCCAAAAGCAGAAACAGCGGTATTCCTACTCCGCAGGCCGAGAAGCGGTCGTGCCTGCTGCGCACATAGTTCGTAATGCTAATAGCTCCGCTTTCTTTCAGGCCGCTGGGCCGCCCTGGAATGTGTCTGTCGGGGTGCGCTGGCAGAGAGTCGCCGCGTTATTCTCTAGCGTGCATCTGTGCCGTTCAGCGGAGGAGGGACCTGGCCTTGGCCTGGAACCTGGACTCACCTTCATTGTGCGTGCGTTGCTGCAGCTCAGCCCGGAGCCCGGAGGATCCTTTGGCCGTGTTTCCCCCCTTAAGCTCCACCTTGGCGCCCCTCTAATAGCAAGCAGCCTATGGCGGCGGGGCACGGCTTTCCCAGTTGTCAATATCGACGACTTACACGCCACAAGCTGGCCAGGAACCTACTTTTGCCAATTATCTCTAACCTAGGGACAATACAAGACCAAAGCCAAGCGCCTGCGTTATTTGACTCCGCCGCAGAGCCGCAAGAGAGCTTAGCTTCAACTTGATCCTCCCAGCTACGAGGCCCCCTCCGGGCATCATCACCATTCGCAGGGCCATTCGTCGAGCTCCTATCGTCACAACAACACAGTCACACAAAGGGCCACGGCACAAGTCATGCAGATGCGGGATCGTTCTCCCAAGCCTCTCAAACGACAGGACCAGCCGAGAAACAGTTGGCCGCAGCTGCAGACGACTACTGGACCTGGAGTCACAAGCACAAGAAGTGGTATTATTTAATTGAAGACAATGCGCGTCTCGACACGCGCCAGATCCATAGCCCTGCAGCGCCGTCTCGATCGCCTCTTTTATCGAAGTTGAAGCTGTCGCCATGATCTGGCCATCAGTGGAGGTGGTCTGTACGGTGTGAAGAGTGGTGTGTACTCGTCCTGTGTGAAGAGAGATTCATCCTCTTTATGGTCGCGAGGATTGTTCTGATCCATTGTTCCGAGTCCGACCCGCTCGTACACCCCGGGACCTACCTGGACGACCACCAGGACGTAGGCATCACGTGAAAGAGATACATCCCTCGCCAGGTGGATCCCTAGACATGGCATCGACGGCGGTGCTAGGAATGCGGCGGTAGGACGGAACTTCCATACGAGCAGCCGTCCGTCCGCAAGCTCCACCTCGGCGTGGCAGGTGTCTGCCCTGCAGCGGCGGACGTAGACGGGAGTGACCCAAGCAGACAGGTGCAGAACGCACGGCGACTGAACGCTCCGTTCCAGGTCGCCGTAGTCCCGGAGAAACTCGACCCAGGCGCGTGTCTGGCCGTCCTGGAGTTGTACCCAAACCTGCAAGTCCGGGTCGCCTACGAACGTCCGCCAGTGGTGTTCGGCAATGCCCCACACGATGGGGCCTGTCCATTCCCATTGCTTTTCTGCGGGAGCTGCTGATGCCTCCTCCGCGGCAGCGGTCGATTCCTTCTCCACGGGAGCCGTCCATCCCGCCCAGGACCAGGACGGGAAGCCCCGCCGCCTCTCCAGCGGCTGCTGCACCTGCCAGCAGAGGCCCGCGCAGAAGCCGTCGGTCGGCGACCACGGGTGCGACTCGTATATCATCTGCGAATCGTCGCGGGGATCGTAGACGCGCTCCTTGAGCCGCCGAGGACTCGGCATCACGGGCACGCCGAAGAAGTGGCGCGGGTGAAGGCGGCTGCTCTCGAAGGCTCGCAGGACGCCCTGCAGAGCGTTCAGAATGTCGGACGGGTTCCCCAGCGTCCGCTGCGAGTACTCCGTGATCCGCTCCACCACATGCCACGGCGACTGGCTGAGCCGGGTCGGGAAAATGCCGAGCCTGGCGCCGTCTCGGAAGCGGTACCGGAAGCGCTGGCCGTCGTTCGTGTGGAGGTTCGCGAGGTCGAGGTTGAGCGCCTCGCAGCAGTACATGCCGCCGCACTCGAAGTAGACCTGGCTCTTCGTGAAGATGAGTCGGCGCCTCGCCATGACGCCCTCCTGGTACGTCCACCCGCGCGTCCACCACTTCGACCGCTTGATGAGCGACGCCGGGTCGCGCATGCTCGACACCAAAAAGTGCTTGCCCACCTTTGCGGAAGGTTGCGGAAGGTCCCGATCCCGCCCGACACCCGGAAGACCGTAGTCGGCACCCTGGCCGGCTGCTCCAATGATGGTCACCTCCGAGTTCTGATATATCAGGTCCATTTTGGAGACGTGGTCGGTGACCTCCTCCTCGACCTGCTGGTTGATGCAGTGCCTGTCGACCCAGATGTAGCCGAGCCCGAGCTCTGCCGCGACGACAATTGCGTCCTGGATCGTCCTGGGCAACTCGTCCGGCAGTACGTCTGAGAATAGAGGGGGCGTCGAGTTGGCGCCCCATACGTAGCTGAGCGTCGCAAAGGGCTGGCCGGACCAGCGGATGACCTGTCGTGTCTGGCATTCGATGACCTTGAAGGACGAGATCGAGGACACTGGAGACTGGTCCTGGGCAAGCTCGCAGACTTTGGTGTGCCGATCACGACAGTAGCTAAGCCACTCCTTAAGCACGTCGGATGACACCTTCGATTCTAGAATGCGGACCGTCTCGGCGCCCTTGACCTGCGGCACTAGAAAAGGGCCACGTGCGTACTGCCAGAGCGATAGCATGACGGTATTTATAGAACTCCAACCCCTGAGACCGGTGCGGCTACTGGAGAACGAGCGTAGTTGATGGCGGGAGGGACGGTCTCTCGCAGCCAGGCCGTACGTTTTGGCGAGGAGGTCGCAGAGGGGGCATGAGTTGTCGGCCGGCCCTACCACCAGCCCGTTCCGGCGCACCGGTGTGCCATTCACCGTGAGATGCTTCCTTTGGAAGATTGCATCAAGATCCAGCCTTTGGCATGACTTGCAGAGCCTCCTGCCGTTGTACCGCGTCTCCATCCTGCGTCCAGCGCTGAGAGCGGAGCCGTCCATATTTGCGAGACCAGCGTCGCGTAGCCTCGCAAGACGCTCGAGGCCGTTCGCAGATTGATGATTGCTGTGACATCTCTAGCCCGTAGCAGATTGCGGCTTGGACGAAGACGACGTGTTCTCGCGGCCTTTTCTATTCAAGTACTCGTACGGTTGCAGTGGTATCATGCAGCCATCAGGAGTGTTGTTGTTGGTGTCTCATGTTTCATTATCTTGCTCCTGGTCGCTCGTGCCATAGGGCCATCACCCACAGGCCTGTCCGCAGTCAAACATAACCGGTGCACCGGTGCACAGCTGTAATGGCAGCCACCATCTATCAAGAAGCAATAAAAAGGAAGGACGAGCAATGAGCCCGGAAGCTGATCTCGGCGGATGCGCCTGACAGCACAGGAGACGCAGCGCCATGGCCAACCTCGACTACTTTTCTTGCGTTCTGCTGGCAGCGAACGATTGAGCTGTGCCGCACCAGTGCGCGCGCCCAGGGTCTAGGATGCCAAAAACGGCCCCCAAACTGCGATACACGCGTTCTGAGTGTCTCGTCTCGTCTCCAAACCCTCTTCTCGACGAGCGAAGTGAGTTGGTGGTTCATCAATGGAAATGCTCTCCGCTCATTGGATGTCACATTTCCTTCCGCATGCAGCATAACGCCCCTGTGCCTGCCGTACCTGCTCTGCTCAGCTCAGCTCGGAGCTCGGAGGATCCTTTGGCCGTGCTAGTTCCCCCTCCAGCTCCACCCTTGGAACGGCCTGTGGCGGGGCACAGCTTTGCTAGGCCAGAGCGCAACAGCATCCGCACCAGCACGCCAAACGGCCCAGCGTTGTAAGCTTGACGTCGCCTCCAAAGCTGCCTACTGCCTAATTAGTGGCCTTTTCGATCTCGAAACACTGCCTGTTTGCCTCGCCTCGGAGACAGTCAACAAACTCTTCGTCTGGTTTCTCTCTGTCTCTCGACACCCTCTATTCCTCGACTCAGACAAGCAGACAGCTATACAAACATGGCGGAAGGGCTCTCGAAAGATGAAATCATCAGCTCCTTTTGCGGCATCACAGGCGTGTCGTCCTCGGAGGTGAGTTTCTTCCCCAAGCTGAGCTTTTTGTGCCGTGAAAACCTTCTGTTGAGTCTCTAGCTGACAACAAACTCCTCAAGGCCTCTGACTACCTGGACGCCGCCGACTGGGACGCCGACTCCGCCCTAGCCGAATACTACCAGAGCCAAGAAGAGGCCGCGGCCGGTGACGAGGCTGCGCCGGCTGCCTCTTCAGCTGCTGCTGCTGCTGCACCCTCGTCGTCGTCTGCCGCTGCCGATGCTTCGTATACGGGACCGCGGACCCTGGACGGCCGGCCGGCCCCGCACTCACAGAGTGCCTTCTCCTCCTCCTCCTCGGCCTCCGGCAGCCGGCAACCGCAGCAGAAGAAGAAGGGCCTCATGACGATGAGCTCGCTCCGGGGGAGCGGCGGCGGCGGTGGCGGCGGCAGCGGACATGGCCACGGCCACGGCCACGACCATGACGACGACGACGACGAAGACGAGGAGAGCGACGACGACGGCCGCGGCGACCTGTTTGCGGGCGGAGAGAAGTCCGGCCTCGCCGTGCACGACCCCAAGATGGGCGGACACTCGACAGACGCGCAGAAGGTCATACGGGACATTATTGCCAAGGCGAAAGCGTAAGTTTCTCTGGGTGTCGGGGGGTGGCGGGGGCGTAAGGCCCTTTTTTTACTTCGGAATGTGTCTAACAGAGGCTCCAGAAACCGTGGCGAGCCCAGCGAGCGGCCAGAAGCGGGGCCCTCCCAGCCGTCCTCGTCGCGCTTCCGCGGCTCCGGCCAGACGCTCGGCGGCGAGGGCACCGAGTCGCGCGTGATTCCCGACCCGTCGGCCCGGCCGTCGGGGGCGGCAGGAGCAGCAGCAGCAAGAGCCGCTGCAGGAGCAGGACCAGCAGGTGCCGGGAGCGGCGGTGCCGACGAGGCCCAGGAGCGCGTGCTGCACATCTGGCAGGACGGCTTCAGCATCGACGACGGGCCGCTGCACCGCTACGACGACCCCAACAACGCCGCCGACCTGCAGATGATCCGCCAGGGCCGCGCGCCGCTGCACCTGATGAACGTGCAGTTCGGCCAGGCCGTCGACGTCAAGCTGCACGAGCACGAGGAGAACTGGCACCAGCTGCCGCGCGTGTACCGGCCCTTCTCGGGCGAGGGGCGGCGCCTGGGCAGCCCCGTGCCGGGCGCGCCCTCCGCGGCCGCCGCCGCTGCAGCGTCCGTTCCCGTCTCCACGGCCAGTGCCGCGGCGTCCGCGCCTGCGAGGCCGACCGTCGACGAGTCCCAGCCGACCCTGACGATCCGGGTCCAGCTGCCCGACGGCACGCGGCTGCCGGCGCGGTTCAACACGACGCAGACGATCGGCGACGTCTACGCGTTCGTGGAGCGGGCCCTCCCGCCGGCGCAGCAGCAGGCGCGCCCGTGGGTGCTGGCGACGACGTTCCCCAACAAGGACCACACGGACAAGGACCTGGTGCTGGGCGAGACGGCCGAGTTCAAGCGGGGCGGCGCGGCCGTGGTGAAGTGGGTTTAGGAGGTGGTGGGAGGAAAGGACATGGCGGAGAGAGCCGAGGAACGTGTAGAATTTCTTCCTAGACAAAAAGAAAGGTACCCGGGAATACGCAAAAAACAAAAGATGCTTCTTACGCGCGTTTTTGCTTTGGCATTGATTGCTTTTGTGTTCGTTGTTTTTTTCCATAGGCATGGGGGATCCGTGAGATAGAAAAGACATTACTTTGTTGGTACGTCGCGTGAATCCGGCAACATTGTGGTCACGGGGCGGCAAATGTTGTCCGTCAGCAAACGCATAAAGTCATTGTATTCCTATGTGCTGTACCGTATTCTCCCCAGGATGCCGAAACGCCCATGTTCAAACGCCAAGGTGATATGTCATGCAGCTGTTATTTCTTTCACGTCCCTCCGTCCCTCCGTCCCTCCTCTGGGTATCTTGGTAAATTCCAGCTTCGGCTCTGCTAGCAGACGCGAGTCCTTCTCAAACGTAGACGGCAGACGACCCCAACGACGACGTCGAGCCGTTGACAGGCGCGCCGTATTGTTGCTGTTGCTGCTGCTGCTGCTGCTGTTGTTGCTGCTGCGCCGCCGCCGCCGCCGCCGCCTGTCCGTAGTCCTTGGTCACGCCCACGGGCACGTCGAGGAACTCAAACTGCTTGGCCGCGATCTGCGTGTTGAGCAGCGCCGCGTTGAACCGCGCCTCGCCCGGGGGGAGCACCACCAGGATGTAGGTGTTGGTGGTGAACTTCCCGATGAAGAGGTTGAACCGCAGGCCGAACCGCAGCTCGAACAGCTTGAACTGCTCGGCGTTGCGCGGCGTGCCCGTGTACCGCGCCAGCGAGCTCTTGAAGCTCTTGAGGATGTTGCTCATGCGCTCGAAGCGGTCCTCGCAGGGGTTGGAGGCGCCCTCGACCGAGTTCCAGTGCGACACCACCAGAAAGGACGTCCGCTCGAACAGCAGCATCTCCTCGGCCTCGACGAGCCGGCCCAGGTGGCCGAGGTTCGTCTCGATCAGGGCCAGGTTGGGCACGAGGTCGTGGATGATGCTGGCCCAGGCCTTGTAGAGGGACTGGTCCCAGATGCTCGTGGCGAAGGGCGTGAGCTCGAGGTCGGGGCCGCCGCCGTCGTCGCCGCCGCCGCCGCCGCTCGTCGTGTCTCCGCTCGCTTCGCCGCTGCTGCCGCCACCGCCGTCGGACAGCACCTCGCCGCGCATGTTGTCGCGCACGTTCTGCAGGTACTCGGCCGTCTTCTGGCGCACGAGGCGCACGCGCTCCTCGAAGATGGCCTCGCGCGACGCCGCCACGATGAGGTCCATCTTGTGGATCAGCACGAACACCTTGGCGCCGGACGAGTACTGCGTCAGCGCCGAGATGACCGAGACGTAGGTGGCCAGGTCGCGCTCGACGTCGCGCGACTCGATGTCGAACACGTAGATGAGCACGCCGACGTTGCTGAAGACGTGCTGGCGCTGCTGCGAGAGGTAGTTCTCGGTGAAGGCCTCCTGGCCGCCGCAGTCCCACAGGTTGAGGGTGAGGTTCCCGAGGAACTTGACCTGCGACAGGTCGATATCGATCGTGGCGCCTCTGGAGGAGGAGGGAGAACGTCAGCATGCAGCATGGATAGTATGCTGCGGAGATTACAAGAGAGCGCCCCCAACCTACAGTCTCCTCGTGTCTCGCGCGAGATAGCTGCTGAAGATGATCGAGCGCATGCTCGACTTGCCAGAGCCGCTCTTGCCCATGAGCAGCACCTTGCGCTTCTTGGGCTTCTTGAGCACCTCGCCGCGCACGTCGGCGCCAAAGAAGGGGATGCTGTCGGCCATGGCGGAGGTGTGCAGCCGGCGAGAGGGAGGGAGAGGCCGGAAAGGTCGGAGACGGAACCGCTGGACAGCTGAGAAGTCAGCTGATAACGAGGCGGTTGGGGGAGCTATCAGGTCTACCAGACGGTGGCGGCCACTGATGCAAAGGGCCCGTTTTCCGTCCTCTGAAGCGATCGTATGTTCTGCCCGTGCTGTTTGCTGTTGCGAGTGTCGTCGTCGTCGTCCGGATCGTGGGTGGACAAGACGCTGCTGTTGGGCTCTGGGTCTGACGAAGGGCGGGGGAGAAGGCGCTTAAATGCGAAAACCCGCATACATACATATCTCCAATAATATGCATATATACAACTTGGAACCCCCAAGTAGAGTTTGATTTCTCCCTTCACAACAGCCGGCTGTGCTTTTTGACGTCTTCGGCCGCAAAATACTTGCCGTTGCGTTTGCAGCGTCGTCGTCGACAGAAGGGGAGGCCGTAAGCACGCTTGGATGTACTGGTCTGTCTATACGCCAACGTGCTGCGCGGAATGGCGCCGGAGGACACGGGGCAAGTGTCCATTAACAATGATTTGGTGCGCGGAGATATACGCCAGCGATACCGCGGAAATCTAATCCGTAATAGACATGACAGAAAGAGGAAGTATCTCAAAAGCGTACAGACAAATGTAAAGAAAAATAGGCTGCTCGCAGGATTGTACAGGCACAATTCTCACTCAAGTTGAAAGATAGATGTCAAGAGAGAAAACATGAGAAGAGAGTAAAAGAGAAAAAAAGACGAGGAGCGGCAGTACAAGGGCACGAAAGATCAATAAAAAGTCTTAGAAAAGAAAGACCGATCAAAACATTGCTGGTACATACATACAGTACATACTTAGATTTGTAGGCCCGATATAAAGAAAGGAAGCGGCGTCCTGATTTTCCCCCTTTGAAGACATGCTTGAACAGTTTTCTTTGACGACGGCATCCCCTCTGCACAGGCGCACGTCAAAGAGATGTCTTGCCGTCGCCCGATGTTCACTATCCACCCATTGTTGCAGCTGATCTGGGATCCATGCCCATGTTGGCTTTTGTTCACTGTACATCCTCCTTGCAAACTGATCAACCTCCCAGAAACCATTAAAGCGCCAACAGTCGTCCTCCACATCTCCTTTTCTTCTTCTCATCCCCTTTTCTCTTGCATCTCCATCAACTCAAGAAGAAAAAACCGTTTTCTTTCAAAGCAGACGCTTCTTCTCCAAGTTTCTCGTAGTTTTCTTCGCGCCCTTGGAGACGTCTCGAGGCCCCCGTTCATCAGCTTCCTCCTGCCGCCACGATGACCACCGCCGGCCGCCCCATGCGCGTGGCCCACGCGACGGAAGTGGAAAAGATGTACGAGCGGATCACTGAGTATTATAACCTCGCGGTACGCTATCGCTATGGTACCGGCACAAAGGCCGACTGCTTCAAGGCACTGGAAGCATTTTTCAATGCCTGCGACGCTATGTTTGCCTCGCTCGAGAAGAGCTTCGACCGCGACATCGAGTGGTTGAGTGGGCATCCCAAACTGCTGTATCATCATTGTTATCGGCTCCACCGACTTCAGTGCAACGTCGGGCATATGGCGGTCGATTTCGACTTCTGCGCCGCTGGCGGCAGCATACCCACGCCAGATCTCGAGGACAGCAGCGTTTCCGAAGATGGGATGCGCATGCAAATGCCTGTACTAAAACACTGCATCTCGCTAATTCGCAATTCGGAACCGTGGCAGGCTGCCAAGGCTGCTTCCGGCAACTCTACAGTGATTTATATGTTTTGCGACGAGCCCTAAAACCCCAGGGGCAGCCAACTCCGTCTTTCTAGCTTCCTCATGTAGCAGCCGATGCAGCCTTGGTTTCTCCATGGATCCTCTGCTTCGGTTCGTTTTCGGGCGTTTCCGCACTCAGTTTTTGTTATTTAGTCTCGAATTTACCGCAGTTTTTTTATAAAATAAAAGAAGAAAATGTTTGCTGTTATTTGCTCTTGCCCTTTCACCTCTTGTTTTCTCTCTTGCTGCCGCTCTGTTCATTGTTATGTATCATACAGAGCCCTCTGTCATTGGCTGACGCCTCAGCCACTCGCTCACGGCGCTACTTCTCCAGCCCCACCCAGCATGACCCGCCCTGTCTTGTGTCGTTGCCCCGTCCATCGTCCTGTCCTTTCCTATTTAGGCTTTTAGAAACGGACAGCTTAAGCTTCCGACTCTCACGAACCTCGCCCTCCCTTTCGTCAACACGGCCGCCCGTGTGTCCCCGTCGATACACATTGGTCCATCTCGCCTTCGCTCGGATGAAGTGAAGCATTTACTATCCCTGATTCGATTGAATTGTCCTTTTTTTTTTTTGTGTTTTCCTTTCGTCCTATTTCACCCCTCTCTGCCGGCAGCCGTCCTGCCAGCGTGTCGTCTTCGACATGCGTTCCCCCACAACGACATGGGCGTCGAGCCTGTGTCTGCTGTCGGCCCTCACGTCGCTGACATCGCCAGTCTGTATGTCTGCATGTTCTCGTTATCCCCTGCACTGCTAGCCCTCGTTGAGCCCCCGCTGACCCCTCCAGTGGCCGTCAAGGAAAACGACTTCAAGAAGTGCGACCAGTCCGGCTTCTGTAAGCGCAACCGCGCCTACGCCGACACCGCTGCCGCCTCCGGGTCGACGTGGACCTCCCCCTACAACATCCTGCCCGAATCCGCATCGATCAAGGATGGCCAGTTCCAGGCCGTCATCCTCAAGACCATCAACGGCCAGGGCGACACCGTGCGCCTGCCCATAACCGTCTCCTTCACCCAGGCTGGCGTCGCACGCGTGACCGTCGACGAGGAGAAGCGCCAGAACAAAGACATTGAGCTGCGGCACGGCAGTGCAGCCCGCAAGGAGCGCTACAATGAGGCCGAAAAGCTCGTCATTGTGGGCGGGCTCGGGCTGGACACGTCGGCCAAGGCCGTGGGCGACGACAAGTCCGGCACCACCGTCCAATACGGCCCGTCGGGCCAGTTCGAGGCGCACATCCAGTACAGCCCCTTCAGCGTCGACTTCAAGCGCGACGGCGCCACCGAGATCAAGTTCAACGACCGCGGGCTCCTGAACATGGAGCACTGGCGCCCCAAGATCGAGAAGCCGGAGCCGAAGGAGGGCGAAGAGCCCGCCCCGGCCACCGAGGACGAGAGCACCTTGTGGGAGGAGACCTTTGGCGGCAACACGGACACCAAGCCGCGCGGCCCTGAGAGCATTGGTCTAGACATCTCCTTTGTCGGCTACAACCACGTCTACGGCATCCCCTCGCACACGGGCCCGCTCTCGCTCAAGGAGACGCGCGGCGGCGACGGCAACTACGTCGAGCCCTACCGCCTGTACAACCTCGACGTCTTTGAGTACATCCTCGACAGCCCCATGACCCTGTACGGAGCCATCCCTTTCATGCAGGCGCACCGCCAGGATTCGACCGTCGGCGTCTTCTGGCTCAATGCGGCCGAGACGTGGGTCGACATCACCAAGGAGAAGGTCAAGAGCAACCCTCTGGCGCTCGGTGCCGGTTCATCGGCCAACACGAAAACGCACTGGATCTCTGAGAGCGGCCTCCTGGACGTCTTTGTCTTCCTCGGACCCACAACCAAGGACGTCCTGCAGAAGTACGGCGAGCTCACGGGTTACACGGCGCTGCCGCAGGAGTCCGCCATCGGCTACCACCAGTGCCGCTGGAACTACGTCTCGGACGACGACGTCAAGGACGTGGACCGCAAGATGGACAAGTTTGGCATTCCCTATGACGTCATCTGGCTGGACATTGAGTACACCGACGGCAAGCAGTACTTCACCTGGGACGGCGACAAGTTCAAGGACCCGACCGGCATGGGTGAGCGGCTCGACGAGCACGGCCGCAAGCTCGTTGTTATTATCGACCCCCACATTAAGAGTGTGGACGGCTACTCGGTCGCCACGCAGCTGAAGTCGAAGGAGTACGGCGTCAAGAACAAGGACGGCGGTCTGTTTGACGGCTGGTGCTGGCCTGGCTCTTCGAACTGGATCGACGCCTTCAACCCCAAGGCGGTTGAGTGGTGGAAGACGCTGTTCAAGTACGACGCCTTCAAGGGCACCGCCGCGAACACGTTCATCTGGAACGACATGAACGAGCCGTCCGTGTTCAACGGCCCGGAGACGACCATGCCCAAGGACAACCTGCACCACGGCGGCTGGGAGCACCGCGACGTGCACAACCTGAACGGCATGACGTTCCACAATGCGACCAACCTGGCTCTGCTGTCGCGCAAACCGGGCGAGCTGCGCCGGCCTTTTGTTCTTACTCGGTCTTTCTTCGCCGGCTCGCAGCGCCTGGGCGCCATGTGGACGGGCGACAACCAGGCTTCGTGGGACCACCTAGCTGCCGCCGTCCCTATGCTGCTGAGCCAGGGCATTGCGGGCTTCCCCTTTGCTGGCGCGGATGTGGGTGGCTTCTTCGGTAATCCCGACAAGGAGCTGCAGACGCGCTGGTACCAGGCCGGCGCCTTCTACCCCTTCTTCCGCGGCCACGCGCACATCGACTCGCGCCGCCGCGAGCCGTACCTGGCTGGCGAGCCGTACACGACCATCATTACGTCGGCGCTGCGCCTCCGCTACAGCCTGCTGCCGGCGTACTACACGGCTTTCCACCAGGCGCACATTGACGGCTCGCCCATCATCAAGCCGCTGTTCTTCACGCACCCGGACGCCGAGGGCGGCTTCGCCATCGACGACCAGTTCTTTATCGGCAGCACGGGCCTGCTGGTGAAGCCGGTCGTCCAGGAGGGCAAGGAGACCGCCGACGTGTTCATCCCCGACGACGAGGTGTACTACGACTACTTCGACTACTCGGTCGTGCCGACCCAGGCCGGCAAGGTCACGACAGTGCCCGCGCCGCTCGACGCCATCCCGCTGCTGATGCGCGGCGGGCACATCTTCCCGCGGCGCGACCAGCCGCGGCGCTCGAGCCAGCTGATGAAGTTCGACGACTACACCCTCGTCGTCGCAGCTCCGAAGCTGGGCGGCCGCGCCGAGGGATCCCTGTACGTGGACGACGGCGACTCGTTCGACTACGAGAAGGGCCAGTACATCCACCAGGCGTTCGTGCTGGACGGGAACACCATCGCGTCGACCGAGGCCGAGGGCCGCGACGTCGGCAAGATCAAGCCCGGCGCGTGGCTCAAGGCCATGGCCGACGTGCACGTCGACAAGATCGTCGTCGTCGGCGCGCCGGGGGCGTGGGCCGGCCAGACGGAGGCGACGGTGGCGTCCGAGGGCAAGACCTGGACGGCGCCGCTCGACTACACGCCGGCGAGCGGCGGGCGCGCGGCGTTTGCCGTGGTGCGGCACGTGGGCACGCGCGTCGGCGCCGACTGGCAGGTGACGGTCGCGTAAAGCGGTTGGGCGTTGGTTACGGCCGGGGTTTTGTCCTTTGGCCCCAAGAGAAGAGCACGGGATAGCACGGGCTGTATCTTGTCCGGTTTTTTTTAGTTGTATGCTGAAATATAGCAAAACGAATGAAAGTGAAATGAAAATAAACTGTCCAGCAGCAAATCCACCTCGTAGGTCCACCAGCGAGGCCGCCACCCCGGTCATTGACTTCAGTGGCGGCGAGGAGATGATCCTCCGCTGTGTCAACGCCCACGCGATCACTTCCGGGCGGTGATCTTCGTCTCCGAGGCAGTAGACAGGCTGTCCCGTCTCTACCCGCCAGCGCCGCTGCTATCTCGTCTCTTCGGGCGCATCGCGCCGGTCTTCTGCCACTATGTTCGGCTCTTCCAACGGTTCCCCGTCAACCATGGCGACACTGTTCAACTAGTAATTGATTTCAAGGGCGGCGAGGGGATAATGTTCCACTGCGTGGAGATACGAGTCGAGCTGAGCCGGGGGTGGCAACAACAAGCTGAATGCTTTTAAGTATGTCCTTAATTTCTCAGCACCTGGAGACTCGCTGTGATGCCTTTACAGAAACATCAAAGGAAAGATGAAAGGAGAGGTTAAATAAGAGCGGAAATAGAGATTAAGGAGAAGTGTCTGAGGATTGGGCGGGAGAGAGGATACAGTCCGGAGCAGAAAGGATCGCGTCGCGCACCTCTCTTGCGCTGCCTCAAGTGCCGTAGGAGGAAGGAGCCACCGTCACGACCGCGGTCACTTATTTCCCAAATTGGCAACCGCCTCAAGATGCCGCTCTTTCTCCGGTCGCGTGTTTTTCTCAAATAACTATCAGCAATCCTGCCACTTCGTTCTCAAGTTAAGCTTGTGTTTCGCCTCATGTCGTGAATCCGCCTCCTGGCAAGATCCGATCGCGAAGAACACGCCGGCGGCAGGATGCCGGACCACAAGTCTCCCAGTCCGCCTATCGCCCCCAGTCCGCCCATCCGGACGCCAGATTCGGATTGGGCTGCAGGTCACGAGAACCCCTTCCCCGAGGAGGATGGTGAGCTGTTTGATGCACATTGCTGCCCGCGTTCGTTCATATCATGCTGACACTCCAATAGGCAGTGGCGCGCAGGACCACACTCCCAGCCATCCCGAGCCGGAGCCTCCTAGACTCGAGGCAGCAAAGCCAGCAAAGCCCAGGCAATGCGGCGGCACACCGGCCGTCGCGGGCTGCCAAGACTTGGGGGCTCTTTTTCGCAAGGCCCAGGAGCGGCTGGTGGCCATTCACCGCCAGAGCAAGTCTAAAGCGATTTGCCCTGAACAAAACATCGATGCTTGGTGCGACCCAATGCCGCATGAGACCCCTCCCCAAGCGCAGGCGGCGACAAACGGTGTCCCCTGCGAGCTAGAAAGTGCCTCGGCCAGCCTCTCCTACACAATACACCATTCGGGCAATGCTCTGCCTTTTCACCCCATCATCACAGTCTGTAAGTTTCATATGCAATGCCGCACCAAAGGGAAGACTGCTTCCACTCTGTGCGGTCCAATCGCTGACCAGCTCGTGTCAAGGTGCTGTCGATGTTGCCAGGATTCGCGACGTGCTGAAGATTCTCCTCGACGCCGTGAGAGAAGGCGAGGGCGAGCGGTCAGGTTTTTATCGAAGCTAGTCTGATGTTTCTCTTTTTTGTCTCTGCAATGTTTTCGGGTATGCGGCCTCTGGGTTTATGGTAAATGTTTCTGGGCTGATTTAATTTGCTAATGTTCGCGGGAAAATCTCGGGAGGCACTACGCGCACAAGGTTTGATGACTGAACGGCTGGCGGAAGAAATGGGGGACCTAGAAAGAAAAAATAGGAGGCAAGTTTGCGGTGACTTTAATGACGGGCGTTTGTTTTTTATATGTAACAGCAGTAGAAAGGAAACGGGATGGGAGGCTGCATAGTGAATGGTGGAAGCATCACATATCATAGTGGAAGTGGCATCTCATTCCTCTTTCTACTTCTACGATGTGCCATTGCGCCTGGCCGTGATGCTCGTCTGTGCTCTTCGTACCAGGAGTCGATATCGTCAATGTTGAAATCATAATCCAGCCTATTTAAGCCACTCTTGCCTTGTGGTAGGGGGTTCGTCCCTTTTTTTTTCCCAGCGGGCGCAGGTCGTTTAGAGAATTCAACAGTCAAAGGGGCATCACGTGATATTGTAAACAAATTTCTTGCAGGACCAGAAAATCTGACGGCGTCAGCGGCAGCATCTTTGCCAGCAAAATCTAGCAAAACCGAGCTCAGCGAAGACCGAATGCGAATTTTGCCGTCATTGTTCCGCTTTCCGTTTCTCAGCCATGGCGCTGTCGCGCGTCTTCAATTTAAGCCGGCTCTTCACGGCGCCGGCGCAGCCGCCGAAAGCACCAGGCAAGCTTCCGTTCTGGCGGCCAAGCAGCATCCCCCGCAGCAACCACCCGCCGTGGCGCAGACCAACAGCGAGAAGCTACAGCACCAATCCTCCCTCCTCCTCCTCCTCCTCGTCTTCGACCACGTCCTCGCCCGCCTCGCGCGCCGAGCGCATCCTCTCCCGCCTCCCGCCGTCGATGCAAAAATACACCCGCCGGCTCAAGGACGCGCCGGTGTCGCACGTCGTCGCATTCCTGATCCTGCACGAGATCACGGCCGTCGTGCCGCTGGTCGGCCTCTTTGGCCTGTTCCACTACGCGTCCGGCAGCAGGCTCGTGCCTCTCGACTACATGATGGACCACTACGGCGGGCAGGTGGCAGACGGCGTGCGGCGGTTCGAGAAGTACTTCCGGCGGAAGGGCTGGTTCGGCTTTGGGGCGGAGGACAAGCCGGCGCCCGAGGCGGCCGTCGACAGAGGCGGCGGTCAAGGCAGCAAAGACGGCGACACGGCAGCAGCGGCCACCGTCCTTGACCGGTGGACCAGCGCGGACGCCAAGTACAAGATCGTCGTGGAGGTGGGCCTGGCGTACGCCATCACCAAGGTGCTGCTGCCGGTGCGCATCGCCGCGAGCCTGTGGGCGACGCCGTGGTTCGCGGGCGTCCTGGCACGGGTGCGCGCCCTGCGGCGGCCGAAGAGCTGAGGCGGCAGCAATTGCACATTCTTCGTCACAATTATGAGAATACGAGCCCAACGAGCAGATGCCCTAGTTCTTTTATTTTGCGGCCCTCAATGAAGGCAAAAACTTTCTTCTTCTGGAGCTTCTATGTCCCTTTTTTGGTTGTTTTATCTACCCCAATGTTTTCCCCGACAAAGAATATGCTTGGTCGTTCATGCTGCCGGACGACGGCACGCATTTACTCGTAGACCCAGTCGTGCTGGGCGGCCTTGTAGGTGATCAGGTCCTCAGGGCTGAACCACAGGGCAATCTCCTTCTTGGCGTTCTCGACGCTGTCGGAGCCGTGGCAGACGTTGCGGCCGGTGGCAATGGCGAAGTCGCCGCGGATGGTGCCGGGCAGGGAGTTGAGGGGGTTGGTGGCGCCGAGGAGGGCGCGGCCGGTCTTGACGGCGTCGAGGCCCTCCCAGACGATGGCCACGATGGGGCCGCTGAGCATGTCTAGAGTGGAGAGTCAGAAACAAGGCGGGAAAGGAGCTCCATGTGAGGCGGACTGTGATGTCTTTGCGACTAGAATGAGCGAGAGGGGAGCACATACAGGTGATCAGGCTGGGGAAGAAGGGCTTGTCCTTCAGGTCGGCATAGTGCTGCTCGAGGTGCGCCTTGCTGGGCGAGACGAGCTTCAGGGCCACCAGCTTGTAGCCGCGCTGCTCGAAGCGGCTGATGATGGGGCCGACGAGGCCGCGCTGGACGCCGTCGGGCTTGATGGCGATGAAGCTGAGGAGAGAGCAGAGTGTTAGCTGGGGTTCGCGTCTGAGTTCGAGGCGAAGAGGCAACTCACGTCTGCTCGGTAGACATGTTGTTGTGTGGTGGGGGGTGGACAATGGGAAGTGCTGTTGTCTGTGGGTGTGAAAGTGAGGAAAAAGAGCTTTGCTGGTAGAGGAGGGCGGAGAGGAGGGCGACGATGGCCAGAAGAAGCGAAAAGAAAAGTGGTGGGGTCAAAATTTGCGGTGACCGAAGGTGGGGCGCTCTCCTTCGACCGTTCTCGCTGTCGGCCATTGCGCGGAAACTCTGCAGAGGAAAAATTTAGAGGAGACGTGTAATAATTAGAGGGAAACTTTGAAGGAAAGGTAGAGGAAATTTCACAGAAACGTTCTATAGACTCTATAATGTAAATAAGTTTAAAATAAAATAAAACAATAATAATAATAATAATAATAATAATAATAATAAAAATAAATAAAAATAAAAAGTTTTGCTTTTTTTTTTTTTTTTTTTTTTAAATGTATCGGAAAGGAAACATTAGAGGAAACAATAGAAACATTACTGAGAGAGACGTAGAGGAAGCTTTTCTGAGAAGGAAACTTTGTAGAGGAAGCATTGCATTTTAAATTAGAGCCCAGGGTCGCATAGGATAGGCCTTTGCTGATATGGCAGGAATGAAAATGTCTGGGCCCGTTGAAGCTCGGACTAATATGGAATTAAAAGAAAAAAACGTAAATGTAAGATATATTGTAAACCGATTAAAGATCCACCGTGGTCTCGCAGCCTAGATTAACGCAGCCATTAATATCATGTAAAAAAGTGTATCCCACACAAGACAGCCCCCCTATTTAAAGTCAGCCGGGAGGAGAGATGTTAAAGGAAGGCCCTCCTAGAATATGGTGACAATCAGGGGAGGGTGGACTTCTCTTCCTCCTCTCCTCACGACCCAGGCCAGGCCAGTGTTGTTGTCGTGCTTTGCCATCGAGCCACTTCACTTTCATATCGAAGCATCCTTATTTACACCCTGTAAAAAGAAAGCACAGCCAAAATCAAAAGGCATCGCTGACAGCGTAAACATAACCTCTTTCATGGCCAAGGTTCCGTCGAATCTTCCGTGATGTGTAGTGGAATCAAGATACAGCTTGGTCGGGAAAGGGCTATCCTGTGTTTTATTTCTCTCATTTTTTCTGTTGCTTTTTGTTTATTTTTTCCCCGTCTTGTAATTGCATAGTGTACACATGGTATGGCGAACTACACTCAGCTTGATTTCACATTCACTCCCACCTCGCATTCACTTCCACCTCACATCTACCTCACCTGTCCCACGGCCCTGCCCGTCTCTCCTTTTCCTCTCGCCTCTCCCTCTGTTTGTGCACCGTCGCGTTGCCGGGTACGGGAACACGGACCTTGCAAAACCGGCAGCCATCTCGATGCCTGTCGCTTCTGTACCAAAACAAGACCCGACATGACAGACGCCAACCCAGTCTAAAATAATTCTTACAATTCTCGTGAGAGCATTTTGATCCTCCCCGCTCCCCAGACTCTCTCTCTCCCTTTTCGACGTCCGTCACGCTCGTTCTTTGCTCTGTTCTAATACTATGCCAGATTCTGACGGCGACCTGGGCGAGCACCAACCTTTGATCTACGCCTCGCCACGACTCTGGCCATCGTCGTCGTCGTCTGCATATCCCCATCGGCACAGCGGATCAACGTTGATTTTCGGTCCACTGTGGCCTCCTCGACTCCCGTCGTCCGTCTACGACAACCTCGGACAGCTGCCGCATTTCGGCCAGACAGCTACCCCCACCTCGATGGCCTACCCGTACCCATACATGCCGGGGCAGCAGCCTGCTGCCGGCTACGGCATGCCCGGCGCGACGGGCTATTTCACGACGCAGCACTTGGGCGGGTTCTACGCGCCCATCTCGCACAACCAGCCGTATGCTCAACCGCAGCAGCAGCTCGGGGCCGGCGGCGGCGGAAGGATGTTCAACAGCTGGGCAGGCGCCCCTGATGAGAAGAACAAACACAAGGGCAAGGGAGGCAGATCGGGGGGGCAGGAAATGAATGACCAGCGCCCTGGAGACGGCGAGACTGGGGAGCACCAGCAGCGGAAGAGCAAGAAGAAAACCAAGAATGAGAAGGCCAAGCCGCCGTCGACGCCGTGGGAGCAGGTTCTCGACAGCCTCAACCGTGGTCGACAGGGTCGGCATGCCACAAAAGCCGCTGCCGACGACAACAATGACCACAATCACAACAATGGTAACGGCGATCACACTGACGACGACGACGGCGCGTACGACCACTGCGACTGCAGCGCCAGCGACGGGTCCGCCTCTGGTTCCGCGTCGGTGGACTCTTCAGGCACCGACTCCGGCCCTTGTCGCTCGTCTTCGTCTCACCCGGAGCGCGAGGACGTCGCCTACGACCAGGCCGACCGCGTCCGCGAGGTCACGATCCAGCCCGGCGGCTCGGGCCACGTGGTCGTGCACCTCGACATTGACGGCCAGCCGCCCACCATGACGTGTTTCACCGTGTCGGCGCGGCGCATGCGCACCGCCGCGCTTGGGTGGCGGCACATGTGCCACCGGGGCACCGACGCCTGCGACACGACCGTCGGCGACGAGGCGGCGGTGCTGGGCATGTACTGGATGCTGCAGGTGCTGCACGTCGGCACCGAGAGCGAGCAGCAGCAGCAGCAGCAGGGCGTGGGAATCGGCCCCGGACTCACCCCTGCGACGACCCCGCGCGCGACGCAGCCCATTCCCGTGGAGCTGTCGGCCCCCGTGCTGGCGTACGCGACGCTCTTTGCTGAGCAGTTTGGCATCCTGCAGGGGTGCTCGTCTCAGACGGCTGCTCACCGCACGCTGCTTTCGTCGGGCGCGGGCGCTGCGGGAGGCGACGGCAACGAGGGTTCTGGTGGTTTCCGTCCTGATCTCGGCCCGCCCCCCAGGTACGCCGCGAGCGGCGGCCCCATCCCGCCGGCGCCCGACCGCTTCCGCCTCCGCGCCGAGACCTGGCTGCGGTCCATCACGAGCAACCCGCGCAACCGGCGCACGCTGGACGCCGTGAACGACTCCGACGACTGGCTGTTCCTGCTGTACGCGGCCCGCGTGCTGGGCGACCGCGCCCTGTTTTCGACGTGCCTGCGGACGCTGCTGGAGAGGTGGTACGTGGACGAGCGCGGCGTCTTCTGCGACAAGAACGGGCCCGTGCAGCTGGACCAGCTGCCGGAATCGATGCAGGAGAGGGTGCTGCGGGATTTGTGTGAGTATTTCGTTTTTTGTCCTCCCTCCTCCGCCCTGATCAAATTCTTGTTTTGCCGGCCTCCGCTGACAACAAAGCTTCCCTCAAATTGGCACGCGAGCGAGCCACGGAGACGGTCATCCACGGCGCCATGAATGCGATTAGCTCCTAGATCTTCAGCATGTGAGGCTATGGGAGAAGGCTTGAGCTCTGGGCTATCTCGGATGAATGATGAAAGAGGATGAACAAGATATGACTTTTGGGGGGAGCCAAAGACGAAAATGGAAGACGAGCTTTTCAGAACGTGGTTACTGATGGTCATACATCTGCGAGCACCGCGTTTGTAGTTGTACCGGTTTGGGCAGCAACAGCAGCATCTATAGCATAGATAGCATAGCTAGTGCAATTGAATTCATCATTGAAAAGAGTATGGTCTTCTGTTGTTTACATAGGCCTTGCAGGCGCGTGCTCATGCATCAACATCGGCTACGTCGTGATCTCTGGACGGCAAGGGGACGAGATGGAAGCTCCCGATAGGCAACGCTCGTGCTTGCTACGGCATATGATCAGCACACACAATGCCATCTCGCGGACAACAACGCGATGAAGCGCAACAAGCAATGTAGATCTCAAAAATGAAACAATCACCAGATGGACGGCTGATGACAGAGATTAACGAAGGATCGAAGTTTCTTCTTCGAGCACCCGACAAAAAAGAAAACCCGCCCCAGAATGGGACAGACGATCTTCGTGCCTCCGGCGGCAAGTGTCGCAAACGGGACAGCTTGTCTTGGAGGCGGAGCGCTCGTTCTATCTGAAGAAAAAAAGAAGAAAAAAAGACGAGAAAACGAAGAGGCTGCAAATTTTGTGGTTTTATGTTTATGGGCGAGTGCCGCAAGCTCCCCACAAAAACTACACGTGACCCGGAACGCAAAAACTGGTCGGAGGGAAGGAGTTCATGTGGGGAAGACACTCGCTATTGCTGCTGATGACGAACGGACATAATCGGCGGCGCGGTGATTGGCTACAGGGGCAGCCGACCTGTCTCCTTCCCTGTGGGCAATGCTCGTGAAAGCCGAGGAAGCCCGAAAAGCCTAGCCGACTGGAGAGAATTGGCAGGAGCGCGCAATTGAGTGGGTAAAGCGAAGCATCACCATTTATCGCCATCACCGTCCTGACAACGCTCTTCTTCACCACACGCGACTACCGACGACGGTGCAGATTGCTGTTCGATCCTTTCCTCTCTCGAGACAATACACAAAGCAGCCAGCATGAATGCCCAGCGGGTAGGCCTGATGGCGCTCCGGCGAGGTTCGTTTTGTCGCACCGCATGCCGCTTCACATGCTCAGCACAGGCGCACGAGGCAATTGCCCAATTGCGGGCTGAGGGAAGCAGATCAGAGACAATTGGCACACGCATACTGACACGCTGCTCTCCTCTTTAGCTGCCGCCAAGCCGACGTCCGCCCTCGTCTCGCCCAATGTCGCCCGCGCCCTGGTCCTTCGGTCCGCGATGGCCGTCCAGACAAGGTGCGAACAGCATGCAACGATACATGCGATGATTTGAGAGATGTTCTCTTCGCTAACACACACCCTTCCACCCCCCCCAGGCCCATCACCACCGAGAAGCTCACGGCCGAGCAGGCCGACAAGGTCCTGGCCTCGCAGCGCCTCCACCGCCCCGTCTCCCCCCACCTGACCATCTACGACCCGGCCCAGATCTGGTACGGCGCCTCCATCATGCAGCGCTACACGGGTATGTTCTACGCCGGCGCGCTCTACGCGGGATCCCTCGCCTACCTGACCGCCCCGCTGGTCGGCTGGCACCTCGAGTCCGCCAGCCTCGTGGCCTTCGCGGCCGGCCTGCCCGTCGCCGTCAAGGTCGCCGCCAAGTCCCTGCTGGCGTTCCCCTTCCTCTTCCACGCCTTCAACGGCGTGCGCCACCTGGTGTGGGACACGGCCGTCAAGGGCTTCGCCAAGGCGGACATCTCCAAGACGACGAACGCCATCTGGGTCGGCAGCGTCGTGAGCAGCCTGGCCCTGGCGCTGTTCTGGTAGACGTCCGGGAGGGAGGGTTTAGTTTTGTATAAAAGAAGAGAATGAATCCGAAATAATAACAGAAAAAGAAAAACACGAAATATACCGTTCTTAACCATCCTGCGTTTCTACAGTTCGTCATGCCATGTTTCCACTGCCTAGCGCGCCAGCTGGTGACAGTTGCGCGGGAGGCGAGTAACAGTAGTTCTTCGTCACCCCAGTGAGCCTCATAACAATTATGCCCCTTCCAATCCGGGACAACAAACGACAACAACAGTCGCTCCTGCCTTTGGGCGAGGTGCTTTTGTTTATCACCCGCGTTGTGCCTTTCTGCTTCCTGCTTCTCTTTGACAACTCGCCACGTATCGTGAGCGTCTAGTTGTTACTTTATTTTACCAGCTTGACTTCTACTTCTCTCCCTTTCTCTTCTGAGCTCCGCCGTCGACTCGCCATCTTCTTTGTTTACACGATGTCCGACGCACCTGGTACCCCGGGTCGTCGTCGACATTTGCCCGCCACAGACGCGAATCGTTCTCCGCTTCCGGCAGAGCTGGAGGCTCGTCTGAATGTCTCGGCAAACACTCCCCCTCGCAGCGTTCCGTCTTCTCATAGAAGCGCCGCGAACGCGACGCCCACGGCGGCCAGAATTACACAAGTCGTGAACTCTACTAGCGATTCTCGCAGGCGTCTGCCCGCATCGGTGCGCGCCGCCGCTCAGGCCCGCGCCGCTGCTGCTCGGTCGCTTCGTCTCAACCGCACTCGCGTCCCAACAGACTCGCTCGAGGTCGCCGGCTACTAGCGGTTTCTTTCCACCGTCCAGTAACGCGGCTATGCCCTCCGTCTCTACTCCTGCTGCTATCGGAACTCCAGCTACTCGCCCTTCTCCCGTCGGTGTCTCGCCTGCGGCTCTAGCACCTGCTTCTCGTCCTGTCAATCGGCGGTCTTCTGTTTCGGGCAGTCGCCCTTCCGTCGTCGGTTCCTTGTTTACGAGTCGCGTACCTACTCCTGCGGCCACGCCTCATGCTTGGGCCACGCCGCACGCTTCTTCCGTCCCTTCGCAGGCGACTCGTGCACCAGACGCCGCCGGCTTGGTTGTTACCGGTAGTGTATCCGTTTCGCGCGATGCTTCGCCTCCAAGTCCTAGAGGCGACGACTTATATTCGCATCTAGGCGCTCCCATTGCCGACCCATGCTTAGACGCTTGTGTTCTTTGTTTTAGACACGCGGCGAATAAGTGCCAAGGTCAAAACGCAGAATGGAATATTAAATGTGTTTTGGGCCAGGCTAGCCGTTGTACCGCATGCGAGGGCGGACACAAGAGCTGCCCGGGTGTGAGTAGCGGACTCCCTCTTTATATGTCGCAGTCGAGTCGCTGACCCGAGTAGAACTACGCCATGATCCAAGGAAACACGCGGGCAGTTTTACGAACTATGGCGGCTGTCAACAAGTTCCTCATAGAAGAGGGTATGAATGAGGGTTGTGCCGGGCCCGACGCCTTTCGTATTCTGTTACTCGCGGGCGAGTTCGCCCGCGCGTACAACGGGATCCTGAATGCCCATAGCCGGATGAATAACCTCAGGACGGGCCCTTCCGGGCGTGCTGTAAGTCATGTTCTTCGCTTTTTCTACGATTCTTTTCTAACTTTTTGTAGTCTCGTGCCGACTACGACCTACGCGCCGTTAGTGCCCGTGGTATTAAAGAGCACACTCTGCTCGCGGCTGGGAGACCGTATAGTGCGGAGGTAAGTTCCTCTTGTGATTTTGTTACAACTCGTTGATGTCTCTTCTCTAACTCTTCCAGGACCTTTTCCTGCGTATTGGCGCCAGTGGCCCTCTTCGCGCCATGTAGGACCGGGCGCGCCGTCGGTTTCTAGGCGAGGTTGGCTCCCTGCTCCGTGGAGCAGGTCTGAGCGAAGCCGATGTCCAGCGCATCTTGGCGCGTTTTGATCCCGGCGAGTAATTGAGTCGTTGGTAAAGCGTTGCTCTTGTGGCTTGGGCCTTAGTTTTGTGAATTGAGTTTTTTGCCCTTCCTTTTCTTTTCGAACTCTACAATTGCTCCTTGTGCCTTCGCCATGTCGTCTGCCAGCACCCACTGGCTGGTTGTATTCCGACGGCCAACCAGCCTATCTGGCCAAGTAGCACAGCTCGTGCTTCCTTTCCGCCTTGTCTAACACTGCCTCGACTTCCTAATTCTCTAACACAGTGGCCGTGAACACATTATGTAAAACTCCAGTGCGGGTGGGTGGGTGTGTTGCGCATATCAATATCGCTGCGTTACCCTTGCATGCAACAGCACACGGGACAGCGTACGAAGAGCGGAAGTGGACCGAACCGCCCGCCAGGATTGCGCGGTTTTGCAAGGCACATGCAGCACAGATGGCTTGATTTTGGGAACGTTCCCCTCTTCTGTCGAGGAGGAGGCGTGGCTTGACAGAGCAGGAAAAAGCAATCTGGAAACAATAGAATCCCCCCACCATCTCTCCAGAGATGCACGAATTCTTGCGACATGTGGTCGTCCTCTTGGGGAGGGGGGGCCGCTTGCCAAGGGGCCTTATCTGCGTCCTTTTCGCCTGATGCAAACCTGGTGATGTCTTCTGTGAAAAAGGGGTATTTGCATCAAGAGAACTTCTGGCGATATAGAATATACACTACGAGTAAACGATCACCAGCCAGCCGAGACAAAGACGCACGACGAGACTGACTGAGACATGGGTACTCAGATACACAGAGCGGCTGCCCCCGGCCCAGACAACGCTGCCGGTTACGCCTGGAGCTTTCTCGCCGGCTCGTCTCCGTGGATCCTGGCCGGCGCGGTCGTCTTTGCAAGCTATGTTGCCGTCTGCAACCTGCTCCGCTTCCGCTTCGAGCGGGCGATGCGGCGCGCCTTCCCCTACCCAGACCGGGCGTCGCTCGCCAAGATGACCAATGCCGACGCGCAGGCCATCCTCAGCTACATCATCCAGCGCGAGTTCCCGTTCATGTACAAGCTGGCGCTGCAGTTTGGCATCTTCAAAACGTACGGGGTGCCGAGCATCTCGCGGCTGGTCGTGGCGACCCGGTCGGTGACGGACCCGATCATATCGGCGAAGCGGTGGGTTCTGCGCCGTGAATAAGAGTCTGCGGAAAAGTGTATGGTCTTTTTGCTGACAGAACGGCAGATACGAAGACACGGTGATCATCTTTGCCGAGTGAGTGCTGCCCCTTATTGTGTGAACGCCACCCAAGCAGCCCTGCTAATGTCAGATTCTCACTCAACCCGCCGACGTCCGACCGCTGCCTCAAGGCCATCGCGCGCATGAACTACCTGCACAGCAAGTACATGGCGTCCGGCCAGATCTCCAACGCCGACCTCCTGTACACGCTGGCCGCGTGCGTCACGGAGCCCATCCGGTTCATGGCCCGGTACGAGTGGCGGCCCATGAACGACATGGAGCGCTGCGCCTTTGGCGTCTTCTTCATGGCGCTGGGCGACGCCATGGGCATCGAGTACGCCGGCTTCCTGGCCCGCGGCGGCGACCGCGGCTGGCGCGACGGCCTCGACTTCGTCGACGACCTCGCCGCCTGGGCCCGGCAGTACGAGCGCGACGCCATGCGCCCGGACCCCATCAACGTGCAGCCCGCGCGGCGGCTGACGGCCATGCTGCTGCAGCTGGTGCCGCGGTGGGCGCAGCCGTTCGCCGTCGAGGCGCTGACCGTCATGATGGGCGAGGGCATGCGGGAGGCGTTCCACTACCCGGAGCCCGGCGTCGTGGCGTGCTCGGTGACCTACCTCGCCCTCGCGGCGCGCCGCTTCGTCCTCCGCTACCTGATGCTGCGGCGGTTCGCCAACTACCGCGCCACGGCCGAGCAGCCCGACCCCCAGACGGGCCGCATCCAGCTGCGCGAGTACCTGGTCCACCCCTGGTACAACCGGCCGACCGTCTGGAACCGCTGGGGCCCGATGGCGCTGCTGATGCGCGCATTCGGCGGGGCGGTGCCGGGCGACCGCCGGACGGCCGTCGACGGCAAGGGAGGGGATGCGACGGCCAACAAGAAGGGGAAGCCCATAGCCGGCGGCAGCACCTATCTTCCGGGAGGCTTCTTGTTCGAGGAGCTGGGGCCCTTCCACACGATGGGCGCGGGTGCGGACGAGGTCGCCGCGGAGGTCGAGCGGCTGCGCAAGACGCGGACGAGCGGCTGTCCGTTTGGGTGAGAGACGGCATCGACGACGGGGGCCATCGCTCATCTGCCAAGTTAAGTTTATTTCACCACGACTTCGACGGCACTGGGCAAATTTTTTTTTTTCATGGGATACGGCCGTCAAGGGTTTTTGCCGAGCAGTCAAATTTGCTATGGGGTTTTCTTTCTAGCCTAAGAAAAAAAAAGGGATAATAGTACTGCGGCCGCCGCGGGCCTCATCACAAGAATTTTCATAAAGTACAGCTTCCTTGGACATTTTTTTTTTACCAAGACTCTGGAATGCTACAGAGGCTCGTGCCACGCCCTCTCCAGCTTCTCCAGCTGCCGGTACAGGTTGCTCCAGCGGGCGCGCGTGGCGCAGTTCGTGTCGGGGCACCACAGGATGCCGCGGGTCTCCTCGTCGTCGAGCAGGCCCCACGATGCCGGATCGAGTTCCCGAATCCACGCGGGGGAGGCCGCGCCGGGGACCTTGATGGCTCGCTCCACGGTGAGGTAGACGCAGCTGCCGCCCCGCCGCTTCCACTGGTAGCGAGCCGAGCAGTGCTTGCACCGGTAGCTATGGAGCCGTGCCCAGCTGCTGTCTGCGTATGCCGACTCGGGCAGGAAGGTCGTTCTGCGATCCGGTTCCTCCGGCCCGAGCTTGTCGCGGCATCGGCAGCACGAGGGCCTCTCGCAGGGCCTGTGCCATCTGCCACCGTGTGCGCTGCTGCTGCTGCTGCTGCTGCTGCTGTCGTCGTCGGGAAAGCAGGCGCACGCGCCGGACTCGAACGGAAGAAGGAGCTGGCCGTCGTCCAGCAGCACGTGCGGACACAGAGCATGGCCCAGCGGCGTCGTCGTCGGCGGGGCGCCCGCCCCGCGCCCCCTCTCCTCCTCGGCCGCCGCCCAGTGCGCAAGCAGTCTCCGCAGGTGCTGCCGCTCGACGGGGCGGGATGCGTCGAGGTCGAACAGGGGGCTCGTCCACCGGATGGTGATCTTCTCCGGGTAGTCTTCCGGGCTTTCCCGATGGGCGGTCGTAAATGTGACTCCCGGCGCCTCTCCCGGTAACACCCGTGGAATCCGCAAGCGCACGAGCGTCCGCACGCGAGCATGGCCGCGGGCCCAGTGGACGAGCTCCGTGCACTCTTCCGTCCTCTCGACCGTGTTCACGACGAAGCGCTCGCCGTTCTCGCCCCGACGGAAAAGCTTGAAACTTTCTCTGGATCGCCGTGCTCTCAGAATCTGGGACTTGAACTCGTCCCACGTCACGCCGCGGTGCCTGCAGAGGCGGACGCGGCCCTGGCGGCCGATGCAGATGCGCTCTATGCCCGGCACTGGCTCCGGCGCCGTGTCCCGCTGCGCCGCCGAGAACCAGCCGCGCGGGTGGGTTTTGTGGCAGCCGCTGCACCAGAGCGGCCGCTGCAGCGCCTTGAGAGCCCGCGCAAACCGCTCCGGGTTCTCGTGCCGGAGGGCGCGGCAAGAAGCGCACACGCGCCGGGCATCACGCGCAACGAGGGCGGCCCACCGCGGCCGGATGGCCATTCTCGCATCGTGGTCGCCATGGCACGGCCATACCGGCTCCCATTCCTTAAAGACGTACGAGTAGTCCCTGTACTCGATCAGGGGATCCCGGTGGCGGTCGAGATCTGCCACGACGCGCACAAGCAGGGAGCAGGTCTGGCGCAGCATCTGCCGTGAGAGAAAGTCGGCGTGCTCCAGAACCGCGAGAAGCAGCTCGTGCGGCAGCCGGTACAAGTGGCAGTTGCGGACATTATCGGCACGCCGGGCCACCCACGCCGGGGGCTCGCTATCGGCTGCTGTGTGATAGAGCGGCTGCTTTCTTGTTTTTACCTCTGCCAGGTGTGCTGTGACGGTGCGGAAGAGCCGACCAAGGCCGGACCGGCTCTCTTGCTGCTGCTGCTGCTGCTGCTGCTGCACGAGATGTGGCCCCTGCAAGAGAGGGATGGGCTCGGACGACGGCTGGCCAGTGTAGGTGTAGCGGCCGCCATATTCGGCAAGCACTATCGGCCTTCTCTGCGGCATCGTGGTATACGGTAGAAATAGGAGGATACCGGAAAATGTTAAAAGAACGAAGGAAACGAAGGAAACGAAGAAAAAAAGAGAAACAGAGAGAGAAAAGAGGTGGGGGGAGAAAAGAAGAAGAAGTTTGAACATAACCCGAGAATAGTTTATTTTTATGCACCCCTTTTCATGTTTCTCCCTTTTACGCCCCTGTCGAGGGATTTCCCAACTGCCAACAAGCTGTGACAGTCACATGCAGGCCGTCACGTGCCATAAGCATATTGTATTTGAGCCCTTGGATGAAATGGTAAGCTTCTTACATCCCGGACTATGACGAGTCGTATCTGTGAAGTGCGAAGCAAATCTTAGAAAAGGGAGAACATTTTGTTTCTCACTCTTTTACACGGTGCCGAAAGGGAGCGGGCCGCTCCGGCTACGGTCTCCCTTTTTTAAGTGCCGATTCAACTTTATTTTATTTTTCTAAATAAGATGGACATACACATAAATCTGGGAAGAGCCTGACGGAGATGCCGAGATCTTGGCGATCGCGGTGATATTGGTCCATTGATTTCGTGTTAAGCTCCCTCATGGTTCTCTTCTTCTAATGCACTTGTTAGCTCTGTTGGGCCAAGGACGACATAATGTTGGCCTACCGTGCCCTCTCGAAAGTCTTCAAGACGTGACTCTTGTTTGTGACTTGACATCGGTGGTCCAAAGGTGGCATCCGCGCGTATCTGGCCTCCGCTATTCTCTCTACGGTTTCGCCTTTGGCGTCGATTTGGGCCGGTTGTTCAATATACCTTTGTTGGATATGTTCGGCAAAGAGCGACAGGATGTCGACCTAGTATCAAGAGACGTAGAAGTAAAGATCTTATCGCGAGGCTATTTAAAAAAAATACTAAACACTAGTCCGCACGCCCCCCTTGCCTTGGGAGTTGTCTGGAAGGGGAGAGGGATCCGGCCTCTTTCTTTCGTAAAGCTGCTCAACGGGCGCCATCTGTCACAACACATTTGTTAGATTTGTTTAATAAAAGTAAAAAAAATAAAAATACGATTACTTACTATTTCACTCTTCATATGCCGTACGTCTCGTATGGTAGCGACGACGTCGCCTCCAGGAACCTCGTCGCCTCGCCGGCGCCCGGCGTCCTGGCGCGGCTCGTCGGCGTCTTGGCGTGGCTCGTCGGCGTTGGCCCGTCCATTCCTTCTCTTTCTCATTTTTTGGAAGTCAATGATTGCTTGTCGAATGCTAGGAACGCATTCTACAAAGACAGATAGCTATTCTGGTACCGACATGGTAGAACGACGTTAAGACACGACACAAATACGCCGGCAAGTCGATAACAAAACGGAAAAGTCAGAACCTGAGATTGCCGATATCAGAGCAGCTCTCTGTTGTCGTAGACTGAATTCCCGAAAGTCGACGATTAGTTTGCCGAACATTTGGAACGCATTCTACAACAACAGAAAGCTCCTCTGGTATCGGCATTCTCGAGTTCTATAAAAACGAGGCTGCGCGGATCCGGGAAGAGCCGCCCACAGAGAAATGGTGCCGCCATGCTGTTCGTATACCCTTCCCTTGTCAGTTGAGCGCGGCACAGAGCGACAGGAGGTCGACATACAGGAAAGGAGCGCTCAGAGTTGAGAGCCGTCCCGACAGCATCGCATGCAGCAAAGTCTTTATCCGATGGCTATTTAGAACATTAGCATTGATGTCTCAGACAGCTGAAGGTGACAACGCCAGACTTGCGGGATTGTAGTACCGATAAACGCGGACAATGCTAATAATAACAGCTCGAAGTGACGCGACTGCTAGAGCGGCAGAAGATATCTAATCTGTTGTTGAAGGCATGATGTGCGTCCCAAGGGAGGGCAGTTGGGTGTATTTGCTATTCACGGCAGGCGTGGCAGGTGTGGTAAGGGTGGCAAGTAGGATGGCTGTTTGATTTTATTCAGAAGGCCGGCCTCGCGAGGCCTCGGTTTGCATTCACGGCCTCGAGCAGCCCGGCCGCGACGAATCCAGTCCTCTCTCTGTCATTGACGAGAAATTATGGAACTAAATGGCACGATAAATGTTTGTTGTCTCATTTTATTGTCTTTGCTCCCTTATATTTTTTATGTATTTCTTCACTACCTTTCTGTATCATCTCTGCCACAGCCACCACTGCATAAGTTGCTGCCGGACCGCAACTCATATACCATGAAAGTAATTAAAGTAGACGCACCTACAAGACACCCCAGGAAAGCCTATTAAAATGTCGGCCTCGTTACAAGTCTGCACGAGAACAGAGCAAGGGCAGCAAGGAACCAGTGCGTCATTCTGTCGTCCTTTGTGACCTCCTCCAAAGCCCAGTTGAGGAACAGAGTGTCTGTTCGCGTGCTCATATCTTCATGACTGTGGGGCCGATCTAGAACGCACCGTGTATTACAGTTACTGTCTGCTGAGCTGCACAGCCTCTTGGCTCCTCGGCAGGATGCAACGGCAAATCATAATATATTGCCCGCTGTAATATACCCAGCTGGCCGGGAGTCGGTGCAACCCCAAGAAAGCCCGAGACTAGCACAGCAGCGTCCCGTCTCGCCGACTTCAGTCCAGAGGAATTGATTCCGCCTGGAGATCCGCTTTTCTCGACAGCTGTGGGATCTCATGTCGCGGCGAAGGGGGCTCGACTACGGAGTGCGTCGTAAACAACAAAGAGGAGGCGAGACAGCAGCACCGCCAAAACCAACACGGAGTTTCATACATCGGCATGATCCAAAAGCACAGGGCAAGGCGTTTTCCGCGAAATCAGTCGGGGCCAGGCAGATAAGCTCTACGAAACACGCTGGTCGTTTTATTGGCACGCGGTGCGGAATGCAGCCTAGCGCGGCCGGGCATGCTTAAAATAAGAGTCGACACACAGCAAGAAAAAGAGGACGGATCGCCTCCAGCTGCGGCTCTCATTTGCTGAGGGATGGGCCGCCAGCAGGCTAGGCGAGAAACAAGAAGCAAGTCCGCCGAGAAATACGGGGACCAACACAGGCGGACTCAGCCGCAAAATGGCTCGCGATTCTCGATCAGGACGTCCACACCGCAAGGCTAAGCCTTTCTGGACGCGGTTCCTCTCCGCCCCCCTCACTCTGTGGCCCCAGGGGTTGCCGAGCTGTCTTTCCAACGGCGCCTCGCCTTGGCTTTCCGTTTCCCGTTTCTCGTTTCCCGTTTCTCGTTTCCCCTCGGCCAGGCCAATATCGCTCTGCGGTCTGCTCGCTGCTGCCCCCCGATCACCGCCCCCTGCCTGCGTCTTTTCTCGTGTGGGTGCTCCAGCCTGCCGTCTGTGAGTGGTCGAGCTAGCCGACCACACTCCTCTGCGAGCTTGCTCTGCCGCCTGTTGTCGCGGTCGCCAGAGCAGAGCCACGACGCCAGCTTCGACAGAAGAGGTAAGATGCTGTTGTTGCCTTCTGCACCGTCTTCCCCTTCGCTCCTTCCTCCTCGAGATACCGAGATCCCACAGCAGAGATCTGCCTTTCCATCGCGGCCACTGACGCCGACTCCGCTAGCGATCGACACGCTGGCAGCCTCAACTATCTTATCCTCTCCCCCCTCCCCAGATCGCCTGCTCTGCCCAGGGTTGGACCTGCGTGGTCGAGACCGCCGCACGTGGGAGGCTCTGCCAGTGGCGCCTTGGCACCGGCGCCGGAATCGCCAGAAGGGACCTTCGAAATTAGGGGCTGCAAGCTGTCGTCCAACTTGACTCGGAAAGGCCGCCTTCTCCTCCGCCTCTGCCTCTCTTACTTTCTCTCCCCCCCCCCCCCCCTCTGCACCTTGTCTGTTTTTCATAGCCCGCGTCGTTGCTTTCCGTGTCAGCTCGATCGCAGACAGCTGCCGCGCATAGCGACGCTCCCCCCCCTCCCCCCAGCCCCGTCATGGCCTCCCTCCCCGAGGGCTGGGACTTCGACTACGATGGCAGCAGGTGGTTCTACCGCTACAAGCCCACCGGCGCCGTGCAGTTCCACTTCCCCAAGCCAGGGGACGAGTTCCCCGAGTACTTCGACAACTTCGGCCCGGACCCGCAGAGCTACGTCCCCACTCCCGAAGAACGCCTTGAGAGCGACCGCCAGCGGCGCATGTCAGGCTTACCGCCCAAGAGGACTGCCTCCAAGATCAACACTGGGAGCAGCAGCAGCGCGAGCGCGAGCCGTGACAATAATAACGTGCCCACCTCTGCCACCCTCGGCCGCGGCGACTTTCTCAACTCGTCCTCCTACGACATGTTTGGCGGCTTCCTGGGCCCGGCCTCCTACACCGACGTGTCGCCCGGCAACGACGACGACGACGACGACGACCCTACGCAGCGCGGCATCGTCGAGGCCGACAGCACACCCGCAAGCCGCCTGACCACCCCGAGCATGGCCAACAGCGTCGCCACGCCCGGCAGCGGAGGAGCCGGCGCCGTACCTCCATCGACCGCACCGGCTGTGGTCCACGAGCTCCCCGACGCCGGCGCTCTCGGCGGCCGCCACTACGCCTCCGACCCCGTCGGTAACATCTCCGAGCTGGCCACCGAGCAGACCCTCCAGTGCGACGAAGAGGCTAACCCGCCGCCTGTCGAGCTGCCTGGCAACGACGGTCACCCCCTGCAGTCCGGCCCCGCCGAGCTGGCCCACGAACCGGTCGAGGCCTCTGCTGCTCCAGCATCATCAACAGCCGCAACGGCAGCACAGAACAACCCGTCCACTGAGGAGAAGCCGCAAGAGGCCGCATCTGAGAAGACAGAGTCCGAAAGGCAGGGGCGGCCACCAGACGAAGACCACCGGAGAGCTCCCCATGCAGAGGATGTTACCGACGTGCCCCTTGTGCCCCTTGCTGTACAACCACCTCAAGCCCCCCAGAAGCCGACCGAGGCTCCCCAGCCCCCTACAGGAGAACAACCAACCCCGACCGTCACTGCTGGTGCGCCGGTCACGCAACCTGCGCAGCCGACAGCAAAGCCGGAGCAGGCACCAAAAGCCGCGCCCAACCGGGTGCCATCTGTGCTGCAACCCGCATCAGGTCGACAGGCTGCACAGGCGCTGGCCCCATCCTCTCCTCCTGGCCCTGTTCTCTCTGATGTCCCCCTGGTCCTGAGGCCGGCAGCCCCCGAGGCGCCGCCTGCTCAGACGGTGGCAGAGTCCACGGCGGCTACGGCGGCTACGGCGGCTGCGATTGTGTCCGAGACTGCCACTCCCGTTCCCCAAAGCCAAGTTTCTGGCCAAACTGCCCCCAAGGAGCCCGAGCCGGAATTGGTGCCGGCACCGCTTCGCCTCTCTCGCCAGGGCAGCCCGACGTCTCCTTCCTCTCCTGTGACGATGCCGCCCATCCCCAACACGCCCCAACCGACGCCTGCCGCCATTGTGTCGATGGAGCAGGGGCAGGCACGACCGGCGGCTGCCGCCTCTTTCGGCGTCATGATTGCTGACGATGCCATCCCCGCCCCGCTGAAGTCAAAATCGCCTCCGCCGCCGAGTACTTCCCCCTTTGGCATCATCACACCATCCGAACCTTCCACCGCTCCTACAGCAGCAGCAGCAGCCCAGGGACCGACGGCATCACCCGCATTTGGCGTTGTCGTAGGCCCAGGCAGCGCGCCGCCGCCACCACAGAATGACAGCCCTCAACCCCGTGCAGGCCAGGAGACTCAGCAGGCTGCGAGTCCTGCAGAGCTTCCTGCACCGCCGCAGCTGGCCGAACTTTCCGAGGACACGGTCACTCCTAAGGCCGACAGCCGCTCGGCCACGCCAGCGCAGCAGCCCTCTCCAGCCCCTGTTGTGTCTACCGCAGCCCCGGCAGTCGGAGTTGGCGCAAGCACCGTGGCCGCTGCTATGGCTCCCGGGGCGGCGGCGACAAATCTGCCGGCGGCGACAGCACCGCCACCTACCCCAGTGGTGATGTCTGCCAACTTTGCGAGCGCCGCGTCGCCGAAGCCTCAATCCCCGGCAAACACGCCTCCGCCGCAGGCGAAATCGCCGCCCGTCATCCCACCGAGCGGCCTAGCCTCGATTCCAGAAGCCTCGTCCGGCCTCATGCTGGCCGACGAACTGCAGACGCAGCAGCCGCAGCAGCCGCAGCAGTTGCAGGCTCAACAGGCTCAGCAGGCTCAGCAGCCACCGGCGCAACAGTCCCCAGCGTCAACGGGCTTTGCTACCCCGTCGCCGACGCCTCCCCCGGTCGCCCAGCCCCCGCCACAGAACCGCATTCAGAGGAAGCCGACGGTGCAGCGCAAAGCGCTGGGTGGGTCGCCCCAGTCTGGTCCCCAGTCGCCGCAGCCTTCATCTCCCGCGCCGGGCACGGCCGCCGCGCACCGCGCGTCGGTCTCGTCGGTCTCCAGCCAGCCGTGGGGATTCGCCGTAGCGCAGCCGGGTCAGCAGCCGAGCCAGCAGCCGGGCCAGCAGCCGGTTCAGACGCCTCCGGGCTCCGAGCGCGCTCACACGCCCGCGCAGAGCATACACAGTACCCACAGCCAGAGCCCGCAGCTGTCGCACCATTCGCCTGCCCTGTCCGTCAACTCGCTGCACCGGAACTCCGTCTCGGGCCCGATCCCGAGCCCGCCACAGCAGGCTCAGCAACTACCGCAGGCGCAGCAGCAAGCGCCGCAGAGAATGTCTGTCTACGGCTTCCCCGGCACGCCCGCGCCTGCTCCTGGCGCGGCCATGGGGCCGCCTGCCAATGGCATGCAGCCTTATCCTGGGACGAGCCAACCCGCCCAGGGAGTCCCCACGCCTTCCATGACGCCCGCTTTCCAGCAGCCTGGCCAACCGCTGCCAGGGCAGCCCATGCAGCAGGGACAGCCTGTGCAGCAGGGACAACCTATGCAGCAGGGGCAGCTGGGACAGCCGGGACAGCCGGGACAGCCGGGACAGCCAGGACAGCCTGGTGTAGTTTACCAAGGTTTCCCAGGCACCCTGCCGCAGTTCCAGCCGCAAATGGTACCAGGACAACCTTCCCACGCCGCCCACCGCATGTCTCTGCCAGGTCACCTGCCGAGCAACCAGCAGCCTTTCTTCCCCGGGCCGCCAATCGTAACGGGTGGCATCCCGCCTCCGCTGCCGAACCGCATGCTGTCGCCACAGCAGACGGGGCAGCCCGGACAGGCGCCAGCCCCGGGCACCCCAGGCAGCGCCCCAGGTCAGCAGCCCCTGCAACAATTCCCGCCCCTACAGCATAGCCAGACGATGCCTGCAGCTCTGCATCCGCAGCAGCAGCAACAAAATCTGCCTCCCGGTTTCACACATCCCCATCATGCCCAGACTATGCCAGTGCCTGGGCAGCAACCGGGCCAACAGCCAGGGATGGCACCGATGGCACAGCCTGGACAGCGACCAGTCCAGGGACAGCCGCTGCAACCTGGCCAGCAGCCCATGATGATGGGCGTGGGCGGCATGGTCATGCCTCCGATGCAGCAGCAGCAGCAGCCGATGCAACAACAACCACAACAACCACAGCAGCCACAACAGCCTGGCCGTGCCCCTCAACAGTTTGCCGCTCCTCCCACACAGCCGCAGACGCCTCAGCAGCAGGCATACCGGCCTTTTGCTACGGCCAGGCCGGCCATGACTGTCGGAACTGCGCCGGCAAAACCTGCCGGCAGTGCTCCGTCTAGCAGCAGCAGCAGCAGCAGCGGCGGCGGCCTGTTTTCCAAGCTGATGAAGAACCCGGCGGTCAAGAAGACGGCGTTTGCCATCGGCGGCGCCCTCGTCGGCGAGAGCATCGGCATGTCGGGCGCGGCCGGCGCGCGCATCGGCACCGGCGCGTACTCGACGCACCAGCAGTACAAGCGGCAGAGCACGCAGCAGCAGGCCATGGAGCAGGCCGTCGCGAAGGCGCAGCGCGACGCCCAGCAGCAGATCCAGCAGGCCCAGCAGCAAGCCCAGCAGCAGATCTTGGCGGCCCAGCAGGCGGCGGCCATGCAGCAGCAGCAACAGCGCCCACCCCTGCATACCATGCAGACGGCGCCGGGCCAGATGCAGCACGGCGTGCCGCAGCCGACCGGTTTTGCGACGACCGCGCCGCCCGGCACGGTCCCCATGGCTGGCACCGCCCCCGCCCCCGGCCAGTATGTGCCGGGTCAACAGCCCCAGCAGCAACGCCCGCCGATGCCCACGAGTTTCTCGGCCCCCCCTGGCCAGGTGCCGGGCCAGGTTCCCATGCTCACGCCTAGCCAGACCGCTGCACTTCTAGGTCAGGTGCGAAGCCCGGGTCCCGCCGGCGGCGCTGCCCCCGGCGGACCACCGACTGGCCAAGCACCAGGCCAAGCGCCAGGCCAAGTTCCGGGCCAAGCCCCAGGACAGGCCCCCGGTGTGCCACCTCAGACAGCTGGACAAGACAGGGCTGCCGGTGGTCGTCCCACAGGACATTATGCTGCTGGGGGACAGCACCCGCAAGGTGCTGCGCATCCAAATGCGGCAGGACGCGGGTATCCGCAAGCAGGCGGCCCCTCAGCTGCCGGCCGCGGCTACCCCCAGTCGGCTGCTGGTCGTGGCCACCCGCCCGGTGGGTACCAACGCCCTCCAGGTCAGATGCCGGCCGGCGCAGGTCGTGGTAGAGGTGGGGGACCACCGCCGTCCGCATCGGCAGCACACGGTGCGCCTACGCCGGGCGAGGAGCTCGCCAACACGGTCATCAATTCCCTGCTCCACACTCACCAGCAGCACCAGCAGCCGACAGACCCCTTCACGGCGTATCTGCAGCAGCAGCAGCAGCAGCTCCAGCAGCAGCAGCAGCAGCAGAACGACATCTTCATGAACATTCTCAACCAGGGGCAGCCCAACGCGGGCTTTGTGATGCCGGGCTCCGGCCCCGCGCCCGTGTACGACATCACCACGAACACGCAGATCAACATCGACGTCAACGGCACCGACTACACGACCATCGACACGACCGACACGGTCAGCATCGACGCGTCGGACGGCGGCGGCTGGGCCGACTCGGTCAACTACTCGGGCGACGACTGGGGCAGCACTGATTTTTGATTTTTGATTTTTGATTTTTGGTTTCGCTTTTGGTTTTTGACTTTGTGGATCTCTTCTCCTGGATTCTTTCTGTTGCATATACGAGCCTTGTTGTTGTACTTTTGTATTGTTCTGTGCCCTCATCTGATTCCCACAAGTTTGCATGCATTTTCCCTTCTCGTCATTGCGCAGCGTCGTATCTTCACCTAATGTGTAGTGTAGCCAGATTTTGTAATGAGCGATACCACCCTTTTGTTTTGGTTCTTGGAAATGTGCTTTTCTCTCGATTCTTGATTCCTGCTTGGCGATGCTGAACAGACCATCTTGTTCATATTGCCTATTCGGGTAATTACACTTGCCCGGTTCTGCCTAACCTTCGCGCGTCTCACGTGAACCCGTGCCACTGTCGGGTTCCGCCCCAAGGATCGACCCATAGATCGCTAGATCCCAGTAAGCCCACAGCGCGTCTGACGCGTGCCCTAATCAACGGAGGATCTAGCCATCATGCTGCCACCACTCGAATGTGCCACGACACTACGGATTACAAGCGCGGAGGATTGAACAGGATGACCCCAAAAAAGGGAGGGGCGGCCTAGTCGTCAATGGCCTCACGCAACGACCGTTTCCGGCAGATGGGGACAGCAGAAACGAAAAAAGTGGCATTGTTGCCTGCGGGACAAACAGCAGAGGACGCCCCAAGGGAGAAAAACACTGCGAACGGCATCAGTTGTTCATCGCTGTTTTCCTGGCTTTCTTCTATTTAAGCATCTTGGCTTTCCCCCTTTTTTTGTCGTCTTGGAAACAGTGGTTTCCTTTTGGCTTCCTTTTGCTTTTTGATTATCTTCACTCCCCCCCTGCCCCCCCCCCTGCATTGGCTCTTGGATCGCGATGCGTCTTCTCCCATCGACTTTCTTTCCGTCTTTCTTTTCTTCTCCCTTTTCGTCTTCCTCTGCTCCGGCATGCCCTTCCCCTTCGCCCACGTCTGCGACCTCCTCCAGCAGGTTGCCGACCTGCCGCCCGCCCGCCGCAGCCAGGCCCGCGCCGTCAACGTGGTCATCCAGGTCTGGTTCCAGACGCACCGCGCCGCCGTCGACGGCCTGATCGCGTCCTCCTCCGCGGCGCCGCTCCTCTCCGCCCTCCTCCCCGACCGCCGCACGGACCGCGTCTATGGTATCCAGTCACCCGCCCTCCAGCGCATCCTCGTCCGCGCCCTGGGCCTCGGCCGGTCCCGCGTCGCCGAGCTGTCCCGGTGGGCGCGGCCCAACGACTACGGCGACGCCGTCGACCTCGCCGACTGCGTCGAGGCCATTCTCAAGCGGACGGTGCGTCTCAGCCTGCCGTACGGCACTGCCTACTTGTTTTTTGCTAACCTGAAAGCCCAACCCGTACGACCCTGACGCACCGCCCGTCACCGTCGAGGAAGTTGATGCCCTGCTGCACCGCATCGCGGCCCGGTGCCGGTTCAGCGCACCCGCCGTCCGGGCCAGTGGAGTAGCAGCGGCAGGCGGCGCCCTGCCGACGCCCACGACCGCCCTCGGCCACCTCTTCTTGCGCCTGGACGCCCGCGGGGCCAAGTGGCTGACCCGCCTCGTGCTCAAGGACTTCCGCCCCGTCGTGCTGGACGGGGCCGCCGTGGCCCGCGCGTTCCACCCAGAGCTGCCGCTCGCCCTGCAGGTGCACGCCGATCTCGAGGCGGCGGCACGGTCTCTGCACAGGGAAGACGGCGAGGACGACAATGACGGCAATGCCGGCCACGAGCAGAAAGGCAACGACGACGGCTCCTCCCTGCATGGGCGCCTGCGCCCTCGCCTCGGCGTCAAGGTGGGCCGGCAGCAGTGGGCCAAGGGGCGCAGCATCAAGCACTGCATCGAGATGGGCGGCCCGCAGAGGATGAGCTGCGAGCGCAAGATGGACGGCGAGTACGTGCAGGTGCACGTGAACTTGGACAGCGGGACGGACGACTGCCTCCAGCTGTTTTCCAAGAGCGGCAAGGACAGCACATGGGACCGCGTGAATCTGCACAGGTGGGTTTCCATTTCGGTGGCATTAAAAAACCATCAATAGCAACTCTCTGTGCGGCCTCTGGCTGACGTCTGCAGCGCTATTCGCGAATCACTCCGCATCGGCCAGCCGGACTGCAAGCTCAAGAAGGGCTGCATCCTCGAAGGCGAGATGCTCGCCTACGACGAGAGAGTAGGTCGTCCCCCGGTGGGATAATCATGCATGGATACATATATCAGCTAACGGATGGCAAAGGAATCCAAAATCATGGACTTTGATGCCATTCGCAAGCACGTCAATCGCAGCGGATCAAGGCTCTACTGTGATACAAGAGCAGAGTAAGAGCCACTGGCATCCCCCCCCCCGGGCCCCCTTTATTTCCCATTGATTACTCACGTCTTTTTTTAGAACCCAAGATCACGAACACCTCATGATTGTGTACTACGACCTCCTCCTCGTCGATGACGAGTCCTTGCTGGCAACCCGCCACTCCGAACGCTTCCGTCGCCTCGAGGATCTTATCACTTGCCGTCCGGGCTACGCCGAGATGGTCCAGCGCGAGGTGATTGATTTCCGCTACCACGCAGCCGCTGCGCAACTGCGCCGGGCGTTTGCGCGGTGCATCACCGCGCGGCTCGAGGGTCTCGTCATCAAGCCCGACGACGATCCTTACTTTGATTTCTCCCCTCCAGGCGCTTCGGCCGCCCTGAAGTGGCCCTACCTGAAATCGTATGTTATCAAGCTCAAGAAAGAGTATATCGGCGCCTTTGGCGAGGTCGGCGACTTTGCTATCGTCGGCGGGCGCTACGACGCCGCCAAGGCCATGGAGTACCCATCGGATCTGCCGGGGCTGCGCTGGACGCACTTCTTTCTGGGCTGTCTCGACAAAGAGGCTTCTACGGCCAGACGGCCACGCTTTGTCGTGACCAACGTGGTGACTTTGACAGTTCCCCAGATGACGACCTTTCTGCGGCACTGCCGACCGCATGTGGTGCCCGTCGAGCGCAAGCGAGACAGACGGAAGACGAGAGGGGCGGCGGCGCAGCATTCAAAGGACGGGGCTGCCGTGCCCGACGCCGAGTTTGACGCCGCTGTGAGGAATGGCGAGCGCGCGCCGTTCGACTTGGCTCCCATCGAGCCGGGCCTCGACGAGAGCAGAGGCGGGCCGACCGAGCTGTTTGCCAACCTGCCCGTTGTGGACATCCGCTGCTTCTCCTTTCACCGCCAGGGCTACGGCCGCTTCTGGAGCCCGCGGTTCCCGTCGGTGATGAAGTTTCATTTTGACCGCACCTATGCGGACGCCCTCACGTTTGCCGACCTGCAGGCCATGGCCAAGGCCGAGTCGACGCGCCGGTCTGAGGTGGCCGACGCTGAGGCGGCGGAAGATGCCGATCTCCTGGTCGAGAGCCAAGCTGCGGCAGCAGACGACGAAGAGAGAGCCCACTGGGAGACGCAGCTGAAGCGCGCCGACCCGCGCGGCATCGCCATCGATGCCGAGACGAGCCAGTCCTCGGGGGCCGCGACAATGACCACGGCCAGGAGCCAGTCGTCGTCGGGGCACGAGACGAGCCAGTTGGCAGCAGCAGCGATGCCAGCAGCGGGGATATCCCTGATCGAAATAATAGAAGAGGACGATGAGGAGAGAGACAGCCAAGCATCGGCAGCGACCGCAAAGCCTGCGGAGAAAGAAAAGGAACAGCCAAAGGTGGCTGTAACCGTCATTGACTTGACGGGAGACGACGACGACGAAGACAAACGCGCCGCAACACCGACACTGCCGCCGTCTCTACCTTTACCGCGGACATCGCCCGCAACACCCAGGACGACGCCACCAAGCTCCTCACCGCCGCCTCCTTCGTCGGCTTCGCCTGCTGACCGAATGCCCAGCCCGGCCAGCCACGCCACGACACCAGAGTCAGCGTCAGGGACGACCACAGATGCCAGCAGCCACAGCCAAGACAGCAGCCGAGGGGATGGCGACAACGACAGGAGCAGCACACACGACAGCCCAAAGGTCAGCTCAAAGGGCAGCCCAAACAGCAGTTCACCGGGGAGCCCAAAGAGCAGTCCGCCGGGGAGCCGTATGGGCAAGAAACGCGCTCGCACCTGGGACGTGGCGAGCTTGTTCCCCGTCGTGTCGCCTCCGCAGCTCAAGAGAGCACGATCTCTGAAGAGTAGCCTCGAAATAGAAAGAGAGACAAAACGGAACTTGCCGTGAAACATCAAACAACGTCAATGCTCCTGTTTGGACATGCCCCTTTTCCCGCTTACACGGGGCCGAAACGACGCTGCCGTGGCTCGTCCCAACATTTAGAGTTTGTTTCAGAAATCTCGAGCTCGTCCAAATCGACGAGAAGACCTGGGAGAAACGGACGTGGTTCCAACAGTTGAAAAGCTTTGATAACCGGTCCGTGCCAAAAGGAGGAAGAAACAAAACATCCCTCTTCAAACAATCGAGCACACGCCTTTCCGTTCTGGGGATGCCTGTTTTGGCTATATTGCGCAGACAGGAAAGGTGGTGAGCCTCCTTGGGAGCCGAGAGGGGGTCAAAACACCAACAGTTGCCCCCTTTTTGACGTTGCCGTCGGATAATTCCAGAGCGCTGGGTTTTCCTTGTCAGGAGAGGATCTGACACCGCATCTCTCCCAAGAACATTTCGACAATCGAGGACGGCAGAGAATGTCAGACGAGCAGGCTGCTCCACAAGAATGCCACTTGATGATCCAAGCTCAGATGTTGAGCCTCGTTCCTCCAGGGTTCACGTTCTGGTGCACCTCCGCAAAGTCATATCGCAAGATCAATTGCTCTGCCTCTCGGCGCAGTGCCCAGTGTTTCTATCGCGGTTGGGAGGGCTTATCCGACACCATGGGTCGGAAAAGTGACGCAGGATGCTGCTCACTTCCTTCCTTGTTCAGGATCTTCGCCTCCGTGCAGCACAACTCGAACGTGCATTCAGGGAAAACCTGGGGGCCGAGATCCGGTTTGTGCTCATCAAAGACCCAGGGCTGAGGACAGGATTCGAGAATCGGTACCGAGACTGCAAATAGAACCACCGATCAATCGCCCATAGTCCAGAGACCATGGACAACCACAGAAGAGAATGCACAGTAATACTCGTAATGCTGCGCCGTCCTCGAGATTTGCTAAAAACGGTAGTCTGAACGGCCTCGGAGGCGATTTGACACGCTGACTGCTCTTCCTTCTCTCTGGGACCGGGTTTTTTACGTCGCACTTCCCGACAGCCTCTGCTTTGTCCTCTGGTTTGGCGTCTGTTAGCTTCTTCCTCCAGCCATCGTCTGCTTCACGTGTGTTTGGCTACTTGTTAGGGCTTACGCTCGCTGGCACTGCAGCAGCCCGCGAAAAAGGGGGCTTTGGCGTCTGAGGAGGCTGAGGACCGCACGCCGAAGGAATAGCACGATCCAACGCTGAGAACAACCGCAGCGCTCCTTGGTTGAAATAGCGCGTCGCAGAGAGCAGAAGCGACAGATACGACTACAGTTCTGTGTAAAGATATTAATAATTATGTTGCTACCAAAAAACAAGTCATCGCTGACTCGTCTGACGCTGACAACCCCCACACGGACGCTCTTTTGGGATGATGAGGCTCTGAGCACACTGCGAATCCTGTACTCCAGCAGCTGTCTTAGGTCGTACCTTCGGCCGCCTTCGCGTACCTGTGCGTACCTGTACGGACTACTCCGTACGAAGTAATACTCGTGCAGAAGCCTCGCGACGGGTGCCCCTGTGCGATCGGTTGCTTCGCATAGGCGGTTTGTAGTGCCGCGTCCCGTTCTCGCAGTGTTTCTTTGTCAAGCCCGGCCGTGCGTCCGTTTGCGCCCTGGGGCGGAGGGTCTCGCTTTGTCAGGGGTAAATTGGGTCAAAGGAACAGGGCGCACAACAGAAGGGTTCGAGGAAACATTGAAGAGAAGACCGTTGCAGGTTGGGCTGGCCCCCAATTTAGCTGCGACTCTTCATGCCCCAGCTAGGATCGCCTCTTTGATCCCCCGGTTAGCACGCCGCTGTTTGATCTTCGAAACATTCTTATTCTTTTCTTTCTCCTCTCCCTGATCCCCCTGCCGAACAGATCATGTCAGGACGAAAACGGACAAGGGAATAAACAAACAAGGACTAGGGAGGAGGGTCGAGCGCGATTCAACGCCTCAAGAGACTTTGCCTTGTGGGGGGCAGAAGTCACGGCGCCTCTGCACATTGATTCTTTTCCTCGTCGTATTTCTCATCTCGCCAGAAGACAACGCGCAAGAATGCTCCGTAAAGAGAAAGAAAACACAGGAAATCCTCTCGCAGTCTTCGCCGAAAGAAATCAATATTGCGACATCTCATTTTGACCTGCATGACGCCCCCTGCACCTTCTTTTCTTTTTCTCCGCCCCCCCTTCCCTTCCACTGCTACCCACACCTCTGCGCCTGCCATTTATTTTTGGGAGAGAGACGAACGCCAAGCAAGACCGACCAAGAGGCCAAGAAGCGCCCTGTTAGCGGTTTCCTTGGCAGCAGTATTGTCTGGCTTAGCAGGGTTGCGCAGGGCAAGGGCGCCCGACGGAGCGACGGAACCCCAGGGCGACCTTCCGCGCAGAGGGGGGTGGGAGCAGCTCTGCGTGGGAGGGCAGGCGTGGGAGGGCCCTCAGCTGCCCACCCAGGAAGGCGCATACAGAGATTGCACCTACCGCCTTAGGATCGTATCTTATTATGTCCATGTCTTATTATGTCCACGAAGGGTAACCGCGTCGGGACCGACCACACAAAGAAAGCAAGAGGCGGACGGCTCGTCGCGAGGAAGGAAGCCACAACGGGACATTAGCTGAGAAACACGCAAAACGAAAACGGAAAGAGCAGCCGTGATCATCCTCCAGCATCCTGAATAAGATATGCAGAAGGAGACAGCAGTGAGCGGTTTTCGTGTTCCTCTCGTCGAATTCTCCTCTTCCGTTTCGTCCATGCCTCCAACAACCCCCAATTCACGCCGGCACATGCCCAGCAGAGGCCATGCGCACGGAGCAGTGGCAGCGCCCAACCTGCAGTCATCCGGGGTTTCTGCAAATTGTCTGTGATGGAGCTGTTGGGGTGGCACACCCGCTTTCGGTGGCGGCTTGCTTGCCCGCTCTCTTGATTTCCTTTTCCTCGAAGTGTCATTTTCTCTTATTCCCTCAGACACCAGAGACGCGGTGCCACCACAGCAAGACAACAGCCGGCCAGTGACGATGCGACTCCACGGGGCCAGCGGCATGCTCTCAGACGCACGTCGGACTGGCAGCGCTCAGTGTTGCATTTCAAAACAGGAGAACGAGCCTCCTCCCCTCCTTGATGACGGTCCTCGGCGGCCGCGGAAATCATGTTTCCTTCTTCGCCATGGCGCAGGACACCCGACGGCGAGGGCACCCTTTCTTGTTGCCGTCTCTGAACTCGCGGGCCCCCCGCCCGTCTCTGCGGCGCAGCGCATGAGCACCCAAGATGTATCGCGCCAGCAATCTGTACTTGTACGGCTCGGAACAGGCAGGCTGCGGATATGAGGCCCTGTGAACAGTTATTTGTCCGCGTCTGTGTATATGACAACTGCACAATATACTGCACAATATACGCCCTTGGCGTAGCCGCCTGGCGACAGCAGGAAGGCCAACCTATGCTGGAGGAGCCAAAGGATTCCTGATTTTGCCGCCTTGGGTCGCCGGCTCGAGAAATCCATCGTGGTTGTTGCACCGCAGCAAGCATAAAAGCCAACAGCGCGGCGCAGCAGCAGCGACTTGACCGTCGTGAGCGCGCTTGTTCGGGCATCCAGGCCTTTGTCCTTCCCAGGGCCGTTGGCTCAGATTCGCTCCTCGTCCGCCCTGCATGCAGCATGCAGAGGACCTGCAGCGACCTAAGATACCAGCCCTCAAGAGCCGTGTGCCCCTGTGCAGGTGCGGCGGTCTCGACGTGGACACCACGCACGCCGTATTCTCGCTGCCGTTTGAAAGAGGCTGTTGTGTCCGTGCCTGTGTCCTGCTTGTGTCTTGCTGTGCACATACTCCGTACACGCCGGCTCTGTGCTTCAATGCTCTGTGCTTCAATGCCCTCGCGCTCGCGCTCACATAACACTACGGAGTACTTGCAAGTACTTCTAGGCTTGCACTGCTCCTGGACCGAACGCACAGGGCATCGCAGCTCGTTTTCGAGAGCTTGCCGTCCGAACAAACGGCGCGATGTATCGTACTCCGTACGGAGTACACCATGTACCCCGTTTCGCATCCCACGTTTTCCAAGGTCGCAGGCAAGGGAAGATACATCTCGCTTTGCGTTGCAGGCCCCTGCTCGGCCCCCCTTGCAGCCCTCTCTGCAGCTACTATGAAGACACCCCTGTCGTTTTAGACGCAGCCATCGTTTTTATCCGTCTTTCGAGCGAACGGTAATCTTGCCGCACCCGCTCCCCCGTTTGCTTTTTGGACCCTCCTCTTTATTTTTTATTTTCCACTTTTTGGCACTGCCTGCACGAGGAGCAGAGCACGCCGCACCGTCGGCATTGGTTGCCGCTTGTTGGGCCGCAAGGTTGTATTGTTTTGACACGTCCTGCCTCCATGTTTCTGCTTCCTTTGCGCGGCAGAGAATCGCAAGAGAAGGGACCAGAGCCAGCGTATTGCCTACGGGTACGTACTCCGTATTATGTTAGTTGCTCACTACATGGCCAGGAGAAGAAGAAAAACAGGCAAAAATAGGAACAGGACAAAAAAAGACACGACATAGAAAGACGACAGGGGATGGCAGTGCAACCCTTGGGCCTGGATCCGGGCGCGACGGAGTAGCGTGCCATCTTACATTGCAGTCGACCGTCCGTGAGCCGGGGGCGAGACAAGCCCTGCTCTGCCTGTCTTTTCTGCTGGAGCTTTGGACGGCTTACCCTCAGACATATTTACTTCACTAGCCTTGCTTTTTTTTTGTGGTCTCCTCGTTCCCTTTGCTGCCTCCCTTTTGCCCTCTTGCTTATTCTTTTCAAACTCATCTTTCTCGACTCCTGACTCCTGAATTTGTCTCTCGTTTCTCTTTTCTCTTTTTCTTCTTCACTTGCCATTTGGTGTGAGGCAGAAAAATATAAATCAGCCTTAGGATCCTCCTGTCTCTTCGCCTCGTCTCTGCCTCTTCAGGCCTCAACCTAAACCAAGCAACCAAGCCAATTGTTCTCTTCTTCCTTTTTTCCCTTTCCAACCCAAAAATACTTTCTTCTTTGGATCCTGCTGGCCTGCCGTCCTATTGTCTTACAGTGGGGTTACCTAAAACGCTCTGGAAGCCTTCATTTTCAATACCAAGCCCACTTTCCCCAGTCGTGTTCCCGTGTACACGACGGCCCTCAACCTGGCCGGCGCTTAACTTTTATATTGCACTCATTTTCTACGCACTGTTTACGCAGCGCTCCCAAGGCTTCCCCATAAGCCTCCCGTTCTTTTTATATATTGTCTCCTGCCATCTGTTTGCATCTTTTCTGTCTCCTCTGATCTGCATCCATCCCACACCATGGCTTCGAAGTCGCTCACCTTCCTTGCCGGCTTGCTGGCAGTCGCTTCGGCGTCGCCATGCAAGCCCGCAGACCCGCCTTCTTACGTTCTTCCCACGACCGGTTCTGGTGAGTCATTTCCTTTTACTTTGAGAGCCCGGAAAATTTCCCTCTTTCATTCTAGTAGCCCTTCATGTACCCAGGCCTAACTTTGTACAGGCACCCAGCTCCCTGCGGTTGGCTCTGGCCTGACTCTTCTGAAAATTGCCGTTGGACACGGTATTCAGAACTACACGTGTGCCAGTGACACTTCATCAACGGTGGCTACTGGCGCTTTGGCTGTTCTTTACGACATCACCAACCTGTATCCCGGCACAAAAACTACAGGCTTGACCACCGAAGCCTTCAACGCTCTGTCCAGCGCCGTCCTTTGGGGCCAGGACATCCCCCTGAACCTTCAGACCAGCAACGCTGCCGACCCGGGATCGGCGACTGCCCCCAATGCGCTAGTTGAGACCGCTTACGGTGCCGTTGTCGCCGATCCATTCCCGAGCCCTTCCGACCTAAGCTTGCCCGGTGTCTTGGCCAGCACAGCTCCTTTCCTCGGCCACCACTACTTTGACGCCGGCGGCATCCCTACGTTCGACCTGTCTGGCTCCGGCCTGTTTGGCAGCGTGACCAAGACCGGCGATATCACGGCGCCTTCCACGGCCGACAAGGGTATTATCGCCAGCGGTGCCGTTGACTGGCTGCAGCTGACGGCGAGCACCAACGGCCTGTCTGTGGGCATCAAGGAGGTGTACCGGGTGATCACCGCCGGCGGTGCATCCCAGTCGTGCAGCGTGCTCAACGCCGCTGCGGGCAGCGTACCCTACACAGCCCTATACTGGTTCTTCGGTTAACCACCATTTGCATTGCACAAAACTTCGACGCTCTGCAGCGCCTGCCAACCACGCCAACCCGCACCATTCATTTACAACATTCGCATTTTCAACCACCTTGTGTCTTCGTGTACAACATCATCCTTTTTGGTTTTCTTTTCTACCTTTCATTTCGCTTCGATCATTGTTTGGCTGGTTTTTGGATATACCCTGCCGTTTATTATTTACGATTTGTTTCATTTCTGTGTGAGGAGGAACAGGAGTTGCCGACTTGGGGCAACACGGGGAGACACGGGGAAGCTATTTAGATTACATCGACACACGAAAGGCGTGTGTTTGAAAGATAAAACAGAGGGAGAAAGAGAACGAAACGGAAGATAGGCGGCCACGAAAGGCCGGCCATCTTGGAACTACCGGGGGGGGGATACACTTTCACTTCTACGTCGTTTTTAAACTTCAAATTCTATTGTAATGTTATGGACTCTTGTTTAGAGAGAGGGTTCCAGGACTACGGAAGGCAAAAAAAAAAGCAAGTCATGGTGGTTCTAGGAATGGCAAGACTTAGAAAGAAAAAGAAAATCAATACAAATCAATTTCGTCAAGAAGAGAATCTGGTATGATAAAGCGTGCTCGGCGGAAGGGCTTGAACACGAGCCCTCAAAATGTGACATAAAAGTACCAGTACAAAAAATTGAAAAGCAATATTAAAAGTGACGAAAATAGGTTATGTCGTGAAAAGGCGCTGTAAGATAAGAAGAGCCAGCCCCGGCTCCGTCCTCTGCAGGTCTCTTACAAAAAGAGCAATATTAGATTCATGCGCAGTACAGATTGATGCCCTGGCGAGGACGTGGCTGCCAGGGTATTTTTAGGGCGGGCGGTACGGGTCGCCAGAGGCTGGACCGGCGCCCAGGGTTATCAATGTGTAATATGTGTATTATGTGTATTATGTGTGTCTTGTGTGGACTTGGCTGGCCGCCACCGCCAGGGCCCAGCGGCAAACGATTGGAGGAAAGCGGCACGCCGCGCAGACACGACAGGCGGGAGGCGGAAGATTTGAGGAAGGACGAGGAGACCAGGAGACGAACGAACGCCAATACATCATCTCGGACGAAGATCATGTGCAATACGGAGCAATGCTCCGTAACACTCGCAGCCTCACAAGCGTAGCAAAATGGCGAACTGCGGCAGCGCGGCGTGCTGCTCACGTGACCAGCAGGGACCGGCCAAGCCTACGGTCTGGATGAATCGACGATACGTATCTTATACGAAACTCTTTTTTGTCCGCCAGATTTCTAATTCCTTTTAAGACGTTGGCTGTCTTTTGCCAGCTAGCATTCGCTGACGTCAACGACCGCGGCGACCGTCGCGCAACTGATGTGTATGACAAGTAGGATCATACGACTTACATCACAATACATGAAATCATCAATCAGATACATGACATCATCCGGTTTAAGAAAGTATTGGAGTTGCTGGGGCGCTTTGATAAATCTGTCTTTTATAACAGAGCCGTTTCTTTTTGTAAACTGCACACGATCTGCAAAATCAACACAGTTTAAACGAAACCATCGTCGAACGTCGTCATGTCGGACTACGAACGTATCGCTAAACAGGCCGAAGCCAACCTCAACACCTACCAATCCAAGACCGGCAACGCCCGACCTCAAGCGGATGACGAGGCTGGGGTCAACTCCTACGTCGAGAAAACGTTTGACGGTGCTAGCGTGCAGACGGGCGACGACTTGAGCACGAATCGGGGCTACGACAAACGCATCCCGCCTAGCGAGGGCGGCGACTTGGATGCCCGGGGCCGGTAAGTTGGATTGTGTATAAGCCTGGTTTTGCTAGGCATATTTTTTTTGCTAACATTCGGCAGACAAACCCGTGGGAAACATTTCGAAGGTGCTGGCGGACCCAGCGAAAAACATGAGCAGTTCTACCGCGAGCACGGCGGTAACGACGACGATGTCTCCGCCCAAGAACCTACGAACCTGGAACGCGGCAGCGTGAAAGATGTTGCAGCTGAAGGCCAGGAGGCGTCCCGCTCAAATGTCGGTAAAAACCCGCCTGGCCCGGGAGGCTCTCAATTCAAGGGCGAGGACTACTATGTACCGGAGAGCGTGCCCGATAGCATTGCTGCTGAGGGAAATGTTGCGCCAAGCAGCGTAATTGAATCAAGCAGAGAGAGCGAAAGGCCATGAATCTACAATGCTTTAAAGTAAATTATTAGGAATTCAAGAATGGTTACATACTCTATTTTATGATTTCATATATTAAATAATTGGTTATTAAAAATCGTACAAAAATCCCGACTTCAAGTAGAGTGAGACGTTTATTGAGGAAGAGTTAAGGTTTCAAAGCACAGCAAACTGATTGCGACGAGGGATTGTTTGGAAGAGTGTAGTACTTTTAAAAGAGAAATAAATTCGGGTTGGCCAGGATTCCACTTACGAGCCACCTTCCCACGGCTGACGATGTGTGATGGTCAGAGGAATACGAGGGGAGGACTGCACATCATCAAAGACCGCACTCACTTGTTTTCGTCTCTCAAGGTTGCCCTTGAGATACTGGCATTTTCTCCTTCCGCATGTACTCAACACGCAAAATTCAGACGTTTAGTCGACCGGCATTAAGTTGATCTTTGCTGGGCCCTGGACACACGCGCCGTACTCAGAGAACCGGCTACCGTGCACAGGACAGTCGAACGACTTCTCAACCGAGTTCCAGCAGACGACACCTTTCAGGTGTGGACAAAGCGCACTCATTCTGGTAATCGTACCGTCTTCGTCTCTGTACACGGCCACGGGCGCGCGTGTCTTTGGGTTTAGCACGCCGCCCTCGCCGGGTGCGAGGTCTTCAATGTCTTGCAGATCCGACGTGAGGAGGCGCTTGTACTGCAGGTTGATCTCGACATCGTGCGCAGCGATGCTGCCAGCTGACTTTGCTACGGAGACAATCCGCTTCGGAGAGTACAGCTGCGACCAGGCATTGCCGACGCCGTCGATCTCGTCGGCGATCAGCTGCCCTGCAATCACCCCGTGCGTCAGCCCGTTTCCGGAGTCGCCCGTCACGACAAAGACGCGCTCGCTGCCCTGGTTTTTGCCGATGTAGGCCATCAGGTCGCCTGGCTCCTGGATCTGGCCGCTCCAGCGGTAGTCGACGCGGCCGGCCTGGGTAAAGCGTTCTCTGGCCCACGCCTCCAGCTCCTCGAACCGGCCCTGCGGTGCTTCCTGGCCGACATTGTGGTCGCATCCACCGACTATCATGTAGTCGTCCTTATCATCGCAGCTTGTTAGACGAATGTACTTGTACTCCTCGGCACTGTCATAGATGAAGCAGTCCTCCACGCTTCCCTTGGGTACGCGGAGAGCGATGCAGTACGTGCGCATGTAGCTGAGCTGGGCGACAACGGCGAGCTTCTGCAGCGGGATGTTGGTTGCCTCGACCGTGTAGGCGCACGTGATTGTCTGGCCATCCTCGGTCTTCACCACGGCCGTCTTGTGCCCCAGGTTTAGCAATGCGATGCCCTTCTCGTCTACCGACGCCATGCGCGTATGGGTGTAGCACTCGAAGTTGTCCCGGGTCATCAGCGACCGCAGCACGCCGTCCACATACTTCGTGGGGTGAAAGGCTGCCTGGTTGCGAAACACCGCTCCACCGCGCTGGTCCGGTCCTTTCTTGGACCAGCCGCCGATCTCCAGGTCCTGCTGGAACGCTGCGTCCAGCCCGAGCTGCTCTGCTAAGCTGGCCTCGTCCTTGATTGCGCTCAAGTCCTCGTCGTGTTTCGCGTGCCCCCTGGGATACTGCGAGATTTCGTACGCCGGCACGCGGCGGTATTCACAGTCGATCCCCAGCTTGTTGACGACGTCACCAACGTGCGCGATCGCCCAGGTATGGCTCTCGGCTGCAGCTTTGGCACCGTCCCTCCCGAACTTCTTTTGAATTTCTGTGTAATGGTCGTCGAGCGCGCTGGAGAGATGTCCGCTGGTGCGGCCGGTCTCGCCTGACAGAACTTCACGCGCTTCGATGAGCACGACGTGCTTCCCACGCGCTACGAGCTCTTGAGCAACGGAGACACCGGCAATGCCTGCGCCGACTACGCACACGTCGCACTGCTTGTCCGTCTGCAGGGGTTTAAACTTGGGCCGCTGAGCATACTTGTCGTTATGTACCCAGACGGCGTCCCTTGCCCCTGATGTTTGCCAAAACTGTTGGCTGCGGCTGGCCTTAGTGGACGACATTCTGATATCTGCTGTCTTGTCCAAAGTGACCTGGAAACGAAGAGAGGGTTGTTTGAATGAACAGCGGCTGGACTCTCTAGATGGATGCGACACTAGGCTGCGAGACGAGGACGGTAAGATGATTGCGTTGGCGGTTCGGCTTAAAGGACGAGAGATTTCCTTTAAAATCAGTTTCATGTCGACATCCGAGGAGGAAGAGGAGCGGCTGTGATAAGAGGGGCAGTTTGACCCCAGGCTATGAGCTGCGCCCGATTAATATCTACAATTTAGTCACCCCTGTGTCGCCGTTTCTGCATGACTCCTGTATCATAAAGTTTTAACAAAAATAGGATGCTGTCCTAGAATGGAACCGTCATGTATGTCGTGGCTGACGTCATAGACCCTTCGGCCAAGCACTCCCTATACCGTGGAGGTCTCTGCAAAGGTAATCAGTTGTTGGGGGTTTTATGTTCTGTGAGAATCAAGAGGCATGTAAAATGAATGAGGTGAACTGGTTGTACTCAGGACTGGCGCGGCAAAGCCCCGGAAAGTCTTACTTATGCGTCCGTGTCGCAATTCGTCCTGCTTTGACATGAGGTTATAAAACTATATTAGTCTATATATGGCCTATTCTGTCCGGCGTTCATCACTCGGCCTCAAATCTTGCTTCTTCGACACAGTCCTGGTTAGAACTGTGGCTTCTTATAGCTTGAGCTTAAAGGCCAAGCCACTCGACTCCGTTGTCCACGTTTATTTCAGCGTTTGCACCACTGGACATCCCTATTGTTGCAGTATGTTGACTCGTAGATGTCGGGACAAGAGTAGTGCTTATCTCGTATTTGAATCCTCCAGATTCGTCCAGACCAAGCGTTAGGTGTCCCGGCATCATAATCAGCGCTGCCCTCTGACGCTCCTCCACGACGGGCAGGTCAGGCGAGCTTTCGTTATAATATCTCATCTGGACCCCAGGCTTACCATCATCCGTTGAAATCAGATCTTCAGGCACCACAGGAATGATCTTAGAGCACCTAACACCGTTAGCATGGGGACCTTTGTCGGATCCAAGGGCAAAATCTCATTCTTGTTCTTGAGGAGCACGATGCCTCTGCTGCAACCTGTCTGGCTACGAAAGCGGACTCACCCTGTGTGGGTGGAGACTTCGTAGTTGGGGCAGTCATTTTACCAATCCATTCGAGCATCTTGGTCGGCCCTTGTATCAATGTCTTCTTCTGAGACGAGCCCATCCTTGGCGGCCTGGACGAGGCGAGCGCCCCGGAAAATAGAAGGACCCGGCATCTCCAGATCCAGGCCAGCTAATGATGGATGGAACGCTAGACACTGTTCCAAACCATTCAGACTGGATCGCACTCATCACACGGTAGGCATAGATTCTCTTCCTTGCTTCAACTTTGTTCTTTTTGTTTTATGCAATTTTACTTTGTGATTTTTCTAAGCAGTATCTAAAGTTGTCCTCCGGTGACAGCATCCTTCAAAAATGCCAGATTTCTTTTTCCATTGCCATCCAAGCAAACTAAAACAGACATAGAGGCCAAACGCAATGCCCGTTGTTTTCGAGGGGTTCCGTTTTGTGCCCCCTCTGCAATGCAAAACAATATTAAAAAAACCCTCCTCTCCATGTGCCGTCGTCAAGCTGGCAGTCATTCGTCTCCCTCCTGCTCCATTGTAGCACCGTCATCAGAATATCTCCTTTCGAGATTCCTTGGGCTGTTCAAAAGAGGAATAGGGGGAGAGAGGGGGGGAGGAGTTCCGTCCAGCTCTCCGGCGTATCCGTCGAGAAGGCGGTGTGGGTTCGCGCGTCGTTGTGATAAAATATAAAAAAAGAAGAGGCGGTTTTGTCGTTGGTATCGTGCAAAGAGACAAGAATAGCGATACCGCCAAAGAGGTGAATCTTCGAAATCGACGGGTGCTTTCCTCCCGGGCCGTCGTGTCAGCAACTTTTTCGTTTCCGGTCCTCGTGTCCGATTTCCGGGGAAAGAAAAGAGATGCCCACATCGTCAGGCCCGGTCGTCACGCGTCGCTCCGAGGGGACTTTTGTCGCTTCGATTCGGGACAACCGCTCAAGCGGTCGGGTTGGCGTTCATCTGCTTCTGTTAGCCGCTGTGGTCATTCTTCGGTGTCGTATCCTCCCATCTGCCTGCTCTGCATGGCTTACCTTGCGCTTGCCGCCGGGCGCCAGCGTCACGTTGACAAAGCGGCGCGTGTACTGCTCGCGCTTGTGCGCGCGGCCCTTGGGCGTCTTGCTCTTCTCCGCCGGCTCGACCTTGGGGGTCTGCGACTTGACCTTGCCGGCGCGCGCCAGACTGCCGTGAACCTTGCCCATCTTGAAAGTTTGGTTGGTGAGAGGGGGGAGGGGTGATGAAAAACGAGAATGTGCTTTTGCTTTGCGGTGCGACTGGCTCGTGGGTGCGATGCGAGTCGGTTGCGATCGAGCTGTGTGTTTCGTGAAGTTGGGAAGAGGGTAACGGCGGAAGAAGCGGGAAGGAGGAGCGGCGACGTTTTTAATAGGGGCGGTAAAAAAGACGAAAATGGGGGACATTTTGTGGGGGTGCATCACGTGAAGTTTGCCACTCCGGCCTAGTTTTGTGGAATTTCTGGGAGGCTTCTCCGTGTGACTAACTCGCCGCTGTTCCTGAGAATTCAGGTGCTGAAAAAAGTGCCTAGCCGGTGTTAACGCCTTTCAACTCCGATAGCGCTGTTGGCTAATCTGGACGCAGACGTATGGCGAGTTACGATCAAAGCAGGACATACTCCGTACAATGTCTCAGAAGCTTTATTAAACAAACTGCTTCGTCTTCATTCGCCTCGTGACATAAGAAAATCCAACAATTATGACGATGCTGAAAGGCAGTTATAAACCAGGAAAGGGGGAAATAAAAATAAAATCCAAGGAGCTGAATTCAAATACACTTCAAACAAGTAGGAGACGGAGAGGCAGAGACAAATTCCGGCTCCCGAGCCGCCTGGAGCCATCTAGCCAGTCCTTCCTTTCCCTCCCCATATACGATTAATTCGATGTTTGTTTTCCAAAACGGGAACACGGGAGCGGCTATCCCAAGCGCCTCCCCTAAACGCTACCGGCCGTCTTTCGTATCAATATTCAAATTTTCAACTCTCTCGCCAGTCTGCAGCGCATAGGTATAATAGTGCCACGCTTCCATGCACGTCGCTTTGCTTCGCTTTTTGTACTCTGCTGATCGCGTCTGCTCTTCGCCATCTACCTCCTAGCGTCGAGGCCGCCAGCGAGCTCTTGCTCTAGGCCCGCGGGGTGGGTCACGTATTCCTGCGGACGCGGGTCCTCTGCCGTCCACTGGCCGCCACCGGAGGGCATGGGCACCTGGCCGGCTTGCTGCTGGCCGGCCTGCGCGGCGTGGCCAGCACTGCCCGGCACCGTGCGGACGAGCTGGCGGAAGCGGTACACCTCGTCCAGGATCATCTTGCGCATGTCCTCGACTTCCTCAACAACCTCAAAGTCGAAGTTGAATGTGGTCGGGCAGTCGGGCTCGTCACTGGCATCGTGCCATATCTGAAGGTAGTGGTGCTCGAGGGCTTCCTCGACAGAGATGCGGCTGCTGGGATCAAAAGCCAGCATGCGATCCAGCAGGTCGAGAGCGTCGGGGTTGGCGTTGGGGAACAGGATAGGGAAGGGTCGCTTGGGCATGAACGGGAGGTTGCGCACGTATTCCTGAGCGCGCGACGAGCCGATGCGCCCCAGGGTCTGCTCATTAGGCGTACCGAGAATCTGAAGGATCTGGTTGAGCTGGTCTACATAATCCCGGCCCTTGAAGAATGGCCGGCTGCCCAGAAGCTCGGCCAGAATGCAGCCCACAGACCACACGTCAACTATTGCGAATTAGCACCCTTCTGTGAGTGGCATGTGTTTGGGACCTGTGTGTTTGTATTCTTGTCTGCACGTACTGGCTTTTGTGTAGCTCTGGAAGCTGAGCATAATTTCAGGGGCGCGGTACCAGCGGGTAGCGACGTATTCGGTCATGTAACCGGCGTTCTCCTCGGGGTCGACAGAGAAGCCGCGGGCCAGACCGAAGTCGCAAATCTTGAGCTCGCAGTCGGCATTGACGAGCAGGTTGCCGGGCTTCAAGTCACGGTGTAGCACGTTGGCGGAGTGGATGTATTTGAGGCCGCACAGGATCTGGTAGATGAAGGACTGGAAGTGGGCGTCGGTCAAGGGCTGGCCTGAGCGGATAATGGCAGCAAGATCACACTCCATGAGCTCTGTGGGAAGGCCGTGGTCAGTACTGGTGCTCGTGGTCGCGAAAGCGTGCACGGCGAGGGAGATGCCAACATACCCTCGTAGAGGTAGGTCTCGTTGAAGTTGCTCGGCCTCGGAATGTCCATGTCGTAGAGACAGGTGATCTGGGTGTGTGAGCTTTCTTGTTCGTTTAGATAATGCAGGCAGAGCCCAAGAGAGGAGGAGCACGCACGTTTCTGTGGCCGCGGAAGTGCTGCAGGAGCTTGATCTCGCGCAGGGCGCGCTTGGCGAGGATCTTCTTGCTGAAGACATTGGTGACCTTCTTGATGGCGACGCCCTCGTTCGTCTGGTTGTTGACGGCAGCGCTGCGACAGTGTTAGCGCAAGGGGCACGGAAAAAGGGACAAGTTGAGGCTGTTGCGCCCCTTTTTTGGGGGGGATGGGAGAACTAACCAGACAATACCGTACGCGCCCTGGCCCAGCTCCTTGGTGACGGTATAGCGCTCGTCGACAATAAAGTCCTGGTTGAAGACCTTGAAGACCTTGCGCCCTTGTAGATCGGCCATGGCTGCGGTTGTTTGTGCGGTAGTTTTTGTAGAGAGAGGAACGGCAAAGGCTGGAGATGCTGCCGGAGCGATGGGCGAGGTAAAGGGAGGTGGAAGAGGAGAGAAAGAGAAAAGAGCGCGTTCGAGAGAGGCCGGGACGTTGAGGGGATGGGGTGTTGAGGAAGAGTCGTCTTGTCGCCTTGGTGGGGTCGAGGCGCAGAGAGGCTGACGATTATGGCGGGGCTGAAACGGACAGCCCAAGCAGGCAAGAATGGTATGTAAGCCGGGTGCAGCTGGAGGGACGCAGGAAGGAGCAGGCGTGAGATGGAAGAAACTGCGAACGGAAGGAACGGGCGAGAGAATACGAGAAAATGAAGAAAAAGAGCGAAGATGGAATGAAAGAAACCGAGTAGGAAGGTACGCAACGGGGCCACTGCTGGCGAGCAGAGAAACAAAGCAAGTCGAGCACCAAAGGGGCAAGGAGGCGAAAATAGAGACAGACCGGAGGCGGAAGCTTATTTGGCAGGGTTTCTTGGCGGGGAAAAGGGTCAAGGAACGAGTGGCAGGACGAGGGAGACGGCGCAACGCGGGCAGCAGTTGCAGTATTTATGATTTTCCGGATTCTGTCTCCTTCCTGCTTTGATCTATTAATCGCACGTCCAGCGCAGTTCCTTCTTTCCCGGACTATCGTCGCTGTGGCTTCCTCTTTCCTCTTTTCTCCTTCCTCTTTCTTCGTTCTCCTGGTCAACGGCAGCAGATGGGAAAGGGGTTCGGCTTACGCCTGGCCTAGACTGGAAGCAACCCAACGGGCGCACTAAACGTCACTGCTGCACCTAATTCGAGGGGCGAAGCTACCTCTAGCTCGCTTGGTGGGCGCCAAACTCTCGCCTTGCGAAAGCGAGAAACGCAGCGAAAGGGGAGAAAGGGGAAGAGAGAGCGCCAAGATCCCTGGAGACACGAGCCAACAGGCGACAAAAACAGCAGCAAGCTCTCGCAGGCTAAGCCCGTTCCGTCCACCAAGTCCCATCAATCCTCCGCGGCACCCACACGTCGCCTGCGCGCAGATTGTGACGATCGGGGACCGCTGTCACCGTCGCCCTATGAGGAGGCAGAACCACGGCCGGGCCTCACCTGTAGCCGCGCGCGACATCCTGATCAACAGCCCCCCCAGCTAGCCTTGCCAGCCTGGCTTTCTGGGCATGTTTGCGGCAGTCCCTGCTCCTGTTCTCCTGCGCAGGATCGTGGTCGAAACGAGGCCAAGAAAAGCGAAGGAGGATCCGCGAGGAGGCTTAGAGGCGCAAGCAGAGACGAGCAGAGGCGAGCAAGGTCGGCCAAGAAGGCCAGAAGCATCTCATTGGGGCCCGCCAGGATGCGACCGTTGCTGGATGCGTTGGCGCATTGGCACCATCAGGTGGCCTGCGATGCCGGCCCTGCGCGGCTACAGCAAGGACAAGAACCCAACCAGCCGGGACCTGGGACGACGTGGCCTCTCTCGAGGAGGCCCGTTGCCGCGGAGCAGACGATAGACGAGACGCAAGATGCAGGCCAGAGATGATGCGTCGGGCAGGATGGCGGATGACGCGCAAACCGGGCAATGTCGCTTCTACGTTGCGTGTACGGAATGCACTTCGCCGGCATATAAACAGACAAACCGAGAAACCGAGAAACAGACAGACAGAGAAACCCCTGAAAGCCAAGACAGGAATGCATGCGTCTGCAACGAGCGAGGCGCTGCCATGCCGAGTCTGACGCCCAAGACAAGGACAAAGTTGAAAAACCGAATCCGCGTCTTCGTCTTGGCCAGCCTGCTCGAGCAGCCCACATGAACTTACGGCCGCCTCATGTAACTGCTCCTTTGAACAAGTGTAGTGGTTTCAGGGCAGGAGATGGGCGGTCTCCCAGCTGGGCCAGTACATGGCCATCGTCAGCATGTTGTTCATCATCAGTAGCCAGGCCGTTGATGCATGGGCAGGCTCAAGAGGTGAGACAGCATAGCCGACGCTCTTTCGAATTTCTCGTCCTTGATTCCTATGCGGGAAAGGGGGCATGCGAGGTGCACGAAGTTCGGTTTTATTTACTTCCACTGTATACTGTTTTGTCAACGCACACACGCAAGGATCCAGAACTCAAAACATGGTCTTTTAATAAGCCCACTCCACCGTCGCCCGCTCACGAGCTTGTCGCTGAGCGCAACTGGTGTCAAGGGAAGGCCCGCGCTCTGAGACAGTCCCGCGCAAGGGCACAAACACTACGTCAATTCCTTATCTTATCGGAGGGACGGGCTGCCCCGCCAAAAAGTCCCTCGCAAGATCAAGGCGCATAACCTGGCATTAGTCCGTAGCAATCGTGGGACGAGAGGCCCGAAAGAAGATCGATTCTGCCCCGTGCTTTGCATTCTGCGACGTTGTCGGCCGCCTGCCCACCATGCCGGACCAGATCTCCGTCCTCTTCTGCTGTATGGGCAACATCTGCCGGTCCACGATGGCCGAGGGCGTGTTCCAGGCCATGACCAAGAAGGAGCCGTACAAGGGTCGCATCGCGCGGGTCGACTCGTGCGGGACAAGTGAGTCTGCCAGGGAGGAGGAGAACGGAGGCGACACAGACAGATGCTGACGGGTCTCCCAGTCTCCTACCACACCGGCGACGACCCAGATGACCGCACCATGGCCACGCTCGAGGCGAACGGCATCACCGACTACCGCCACCGGGCGCGAAAGGTGAGCAAGGAAAATGGGACCGAGGAATCGGGGGGCGGAGAGGCTCTTTCGAGGCCGCAACCATGGCTGACCACGACCCCGAAGATCCTCGCCGCCGACTTCGACCGCTTCGACTACATCTTCGCCATGGACCGCCAGAACCTCAACGACCTCGAGCAGTACAAGCGCGGGAAGCCCGGCAGCAAGGCGCGCGTCATGCTGTTCGGCGAGTACGCCGGCACGGGCAAGGCCGAGGTGGTCGCCGACCCGTACTACGGCGGGCGCGACGGATTCGCCAAGGCGTACGAGCAGACGACGCGCTTCAGCAAGAACTTTCTCAAGGAGGTCTTCCCTGAAGCTGGGAGCTCGTGAGGGCGAGTGCTGGGAGAGCAGGTGCCGGCGCTTGGCCGGGGAGCCGGGAGCGTGTCGCTCGTGCGACGAACCCCCCGCCCCTTCTCTAAAGTCATGATTGGCAATATTTATTTTCAAGTTCCTCATACTCTCGGATTGGCTATTAACCTGTGAAAAGCATCACTGAAACTAGCTCAAGGGTCTGCCAAAACCAAGCCTTCTTCTATTAAGTTATCGATTTTCTGTTCTCTAGCCTCATGCAGGCAGAGTTGGTCTATCAATTCGTCAATGTCTCTAAACGTTGCTTCCTCCACATCATTCCGCTCCCGCTTGTAAATCGCAAAAGACATTAAAGGAGCGTCTATGGGTATAAAGGAGCGTCATCGGGTATATCTCCCTTCAAAATCAGAACCCAAAATTATACCAGAACCAGAACGCCATTACGAGATGAGCAGTCCTCCTCTCCTCTCTTTCTCACCGTTCCTTCTCGCTCGAAGACAGCAACAGCTAGACAAGAACTCTACAACAGAAGGGCGCCGGCAGCGGCGACAACGCCGGCCAGGGCGGCAGCGGGCGCCTTGTGCAAGGCAGCGCCGGCGGTCTGGACAGACGAGGGCGACGAGGTGGCCGTGGCGGGCTGGATGCTGCTGGGAATGGACGAGCCGGTAGGCGTCGACACGAACGAGCCCGTGGCGGTGGCCGTCGTGGCAAACGATCCGGTGGCGGCGCCGCGGACGGCCAGACCGGCGGGCGCGGGCGCCTCCAGCAGCGCCCGGGGCGCCGGAGGGATGTCAGCCCGACGAACAACCGGGAAGCCCCTCTTGACAGACTTGCAGATTTTATGAACGAGGGAGTTGGCACCTGGGGAGAAGGATTAGCATGAAAAAATCGACACGGGAAGCTGAGACTACGAAAAGGTCAAACGCACTCTCTGCCTGGTCGCCATTGCACGACTTGCCCAGGCAGGACTGGGTCAGGGCGAACAGCTGGTCCTTGTGGGCGCACTGGCAGACGTAGTCGTCCTCTTCGCAGCCGACGTCGACGGCAGCCTGGAAGATGCAGATATTGGCGCACACGGGGACCTGGCCGGCGAGGCCGAGGATCAGGTTGTCGCCGGTGTCCTGGATGACGAGGCTGCCGGCGTTGACGGTGACAGCGGCGCCGGCAAGGGCGAGGAGGGGGAACAGCTTCGACTGCATTGTTGACTGTTGACAAGAGGTATATGATGGTATATAATTGCAAAACCAAACGAGTGCGAGAAGCGAGAGTCGAGAGTCGAGTTTCACCCAGCGAACAGAAGCCGAGCCCAAGAGAATAGAATGCGGAACGAAGGAGCAGACGAAACTCACGATGCGGCTGACTGGTAGGAAAAGAGGGAAAAGAGGAAAAGGGAGGGAAAGCAAAAACGAAGAAGACAAGGTATGGTGGAGGGCCTGTGGGAGACTAAATACGGCCGAGCAACCCTCAAATCACTGCGGGATGGTTTCTGATCTGGGCTGGGTCTCGCCCCTTCGTTCATCCCAGAGCCTTTCTACTCTACGCTATCTTCCTCGTGTAAGTCGCCCATCCCCCCTCTCCTCCCCCCCCTTCTCTTGTCAGTCCCTAGCTTAGCAGCTTGTCCCCAGTATCTCGGCTCTCCACTCTTGTCCGTGAGAAATCATCCTGTCTGGGGGACGAGGCGTGCGTGTTGGTGGAGATAGAGGACGAGATGGGCAAAAGACTGGGTGAAACGGCGAAGTACTGCTTGTATGGATCAAGGGAGGAAGAAAATTGCCTCTCGTCAACCTTGTTTGTGCTCATGGTGGTCTCTAGGGTACGTCCTTTTCTCCTCCTCCACCCTCCCCCCCCCTCTTCTCCGCTCCGGCTTGCTTTGCTCTCCCGCCCCCCGGCCTTACATGTGAAAAAAAGACACACCGTCACAACATAGCCCCCTCTCATCTGGCTCCAGAGCTGCAGATGCTCCCATAGAGAGTAGCTGTCAGACAAGGAACATTTCTACGTGGTAATACGTACAGGTTCGGCCTGTGTGCGAAGTAAAAGGGCGGGACCCTGCTGTGCAACCCATGCAGGTCGCAGTCCGGAAGCACAACGCAAATACCGCATGGCGAGAGTTTATTTTGTTGTTGTTTTCGCTGGATTTGCTTTGGCATATTGGAACGGAGGTGGCCGCTATCATCCTCTGGTCCCTTTTCCCCTTTTGTCTCTGCGCACAAGGAAATATACGTCGTACTGCAAGTAAGAGCGCCCTTGCCAGTGCCTTTTCTTCTTTGGTGCCCCTTTTGTCTCTTGTCGATCTGCGCTCACTTGCTACTCCGCACACGATGGCCGGCCATTCTGGCCCACATGTTACGCCAGACTACGGAGTATGATGATATTTTCCAACGCCGGGGGTTTGTCCGGATAACCAGTTCGTGAAGGCCATCTGACATGGGTAGATCGTCCGCGAGAGCTTTTACCTCCCGTTTTGCTCCCTGGCCTGGTTGCTTATAAGTGTCATTGGCCGTTGCAACAGCGTTCTGCCTGTTTTACAGTTACTGTGGAATTATCAAGGGCATGGTATCTGATTGTAATTTGATCGCCCACGATACAGGACCGAATTCCTAAAATGCAACCTTCGTCTACGACGTACGGCGAGAAAAGCAGCCTGCCCAAATTGGAACCGGCCCGGGGGTGTACTCATATGTCTAGGGAAATTCATGTAAGGGAAACAAGACCTGCAGCAGCACAGCACTCTTCGTTCTCGAATACGACACGCCCGCCCGCATGCAAGAAGAAAATGGGAGAATGGCGTCGTAGGAAATGAAAACGATGAGGAACATGGAACAGCAGCAAGAAGCACATGCTTTTTTTTGCCATCATCGTCTCTTGCTGCTTGTCGCTCGGCTTCACCGGCCAATGGAACTTACACTGATAGGTACGAGTAGTCGTCCACACAGAAGAGAGGTGTAAAACTGAAGAGCTAACCCCCCAGGCTTGCTTCGTTTGGTCCTAGTTTCTTCCATTCTACTCCAGTCTGGGGTGTGTGGATTCTTCCCCCGCAGCCCGGTTTTGGGGCGGGTTGCGATTTAGTCTGTCGATGTGGCGTCGAGGGGAAAAAGGAACCTAAGACGCAAACCCAGATCTTTTTCTCCAAGCTTCTCTTTCTCCTGTTCCTCTTCGTCGCGATTGGTCGACAGGTGCGCAGCGCCGGCCGGAACGGGCGCCGCAGCTTGCTTTTCGTCGCCTTGTACGCAGTACGAATATGCACAGCATCTTCCGATACGAGAACTCGTACTCCATACTCCGTGCTCGCTCTTCCCTGCTTTCCCACCGCAGCGGCCATCGGAAAACTATCCAGGATTGGGCGATAGCGCCTCGGGCCACCTGCTCGAAAATAGCAAGGATGTGCAGGATCCGGAAATGGGAGGGTGAACCACCCTGGAGGGGGAAGGGGAGGCGTTGGCACCTTTCTTGTCGGGCTGCCCAGCCACCATGGGCGAGGGAAGATGCCCGAGATGCACGCCCGTGAGAGGTGAGAAAATGGCCATGCTGTAGCAATGTATTCGTCATGGCTCTGCAGGGTGAGGATGGAAGCGCAACAGAAAAGGGGTGGAAAAGAGAGAGGACGAAGGAGCCAGAGAAAACGCCGCCGCTGGCCTGCTCCCCGCCGTCGGCTTCTTTTGCTGTCTCGCTATTAATATCTGTTTTTTTTTATCTATTGCGGAGAGGATCGACCACGAAGGCGCTGACAGCACGTTTTCACATGGTTGACAAAATACATCTCAGAAAGATGCCGAGCACGACAAGCTGATGGAAAGACCGGGCACGAAAGGACTGGCCCGGGCCAATGACGGCGTACAAAGAGCATTAGTGCAGGGCTGGGGTTGCCCACCCTTGACAGCAAAAGGAGGGGGAAGCTCCCGAGTCCTGACGCAATTGACACTACGAGTACGACGTACAAGTATTACTCCGTATATTCCGCTATATGTCTGTTGGGCTAGTTAGGCGATAGAGCGCTCACATACATAGTAACCAGCCTGTGGGAGGACTTGTTGATCAGCGAGAGGGCGATAGCAAGAGGACACAGAACGCGCAAAAATGGTGTCGGGATGTTTTGTGCATCCATGAGCTTCCACATCGCACCAGGAACCGTTCCTTGCAGGTGTGCTGATGACGGTGTGCAGAAAGGAATTGCTCCGAACTTGTAGCTGCGCATTAATGCAAGTTAGTAGAGCACGTAGCGAATAGAAAAGATGACTGAAATGGGAACACAAGACAGGGCACTGTAGCTCGCAATAACCAAACAAAAACATCAAAACAGACTGAGCACAAATGTTAGAAGAAGCGCTAAGAGCCCGAAAGGAGTGAGAGACCGTGTGAAAAGCCAAGTTGCGAGCTCATGGGCCACACAGTATTTGCCAGTTTTAGAAGAAAGAAACAAGAGAATATATATAACAAATAATTTACATTCTCTTTTTAAACAAGCCGCCAAAACAAGGGACGCTTTCTCAAAACTTGAGATGCCTTTATAAAAGGGTGACCTAATCAGGGAGAACATGGGCCAATGTGAGGGCTCTGACACTCATCAGTTCACATCAGCAGGGAGGGCCGAGATGGAACGAGGGATACAACAAATCTCAATTTAAATCAGCAGGGCCTGAGGAGGAAAGAAGTTTATATGGTCCTTAAGACGAAGGGCTTTGCTAGAGCTAGAGAACTAAGAAGTGCTCATACCGACACCACAACCCGTGCATCATCAGAACAAGGCTCTGACACGATGTTGACCCCATCCGAACCCGCACCCGACGCCGCTCAGCTCGCTGCCCAGATGCAGGTGCTGCAGAGGAACCTCGGGGAGCTCGGGCTCGCAAACAAAGTGCCCTTGGAAGCCCTTCACGAGATTGCGGTCCTGAAGGCTCGGCTTGCTACGGGTGCTCCGTGCATCTGGGATCCTCTCAAGGTTCCCGCTCCTCAACAGTATGACGGCAGTCAGCTCTACCTCAAGTCGTTCTTGGCCCAGTGCCGCCTGTACTTCCAGTTACACACCAGGCGCTTGAAGGGCGAGGCTGACCGGACCCTCGCGGCGATTGGCTACTTGGAAGGGGCCGCCTTCGACTGGGCGGAGCCTTATCTCGCCAACTACTTCGACAACAGGGACGACCCCAATAAGATGGACAACGACACCCGGAAGATGTTCCAGAGCTTTGATGGATTTGCGGAAGCGATGAAGGCCACCTTTGGCGAACCCGGCATGAACGCAAGCTCCCCCGTCTCCGGCAGACCACCCAGACCAAACGGGTGGAAACGATGAAGAAGGAATTCTTCAACAAATGCCAATGGCTCAACGGGGACGACGGCGACCTTTGCAGCCAACTACCTGTCCTGGCAGGGGCTCTGAACAGAGGAGAAGAAGGTATAAAACTAATTTAAAGTGTGGGACGAAAGACTACAGGAAGAAGATAAACTAGAAGACGGATAAAACGATTGCAGGGAAAAGACTAAGATTAGATGTAGCGAGATGCGAGATAGAGGTGTTTTGTAACGAAAAAGAATGATCAAGGAAAGATAGTATTAAAAAAAAGATTAATATATTTTTATTCTAAACGATTTAAAACAAAATCTATTATGGAATGGATGAAAAAGGATGCATCTAGGTCTAGAAGAGTCTATGATCTAAAAGATAATAAATAAGAAAAGAAGGAAGACGATCGCAATGCGTTCAAGTGAAAATCATTAGCCCTTTCATGGCCGGCCCTCTTTATGTCCAATACAACCGACTGTCCATCCCACTTATCTACCCAGGTCCAAAAATACCCAGAGCGCCGTTCTTGCCCCCGTTGAACAGCGCACCGGCGTCGTCCAGCGCCGCAAAACGCTCGGCAAAGGCCATGCCCTTGCGCCGCTCGCGCTCCACGCTCTTCCAGTCCCACTCGGCGTCCTCGCCCGCGGCAGCGTCCGTGCCGGCATCGCCGCCGTCGTCGTCCGCAAGATCTGCCAGGTCGCCCACGGCGTCCGGGCCGCCGCCGCGCCACCCCTCGCCGGGCCGCTCCGGCAGCAGGCTGCTCGCCTCGATCATGTACGTCGGGTGCACGGTGAAGCGGCCGAGCTTGAAGACGTACTTGCTGATCGCGGTGGCGATGACGTGCTTCTGCAGGTTGGCCTCGTCCTCGGCCGTCCACGCGGCGGTCGTCTTCTGGTTCTTGCTGCCGGAGGAGGAGGCGGCCTGCCCGTCCCACGACGCCGGCTTGACCTTCCCCTTGACCACAAAGTGCGTCAACAGGTACAGCCACTTGCGGTCCCACGAGAGCACGCGGGTCCACATCTCGTACGGCTGGTACGGCGAGATCTCCCTGCGGAAGCTGCAGAATACGGCGCCCAGGCCGACGCCGAAGTTGCCCGGCATGGGCCTCCCGTCCTCGGGCGAGCACACGAGCTTGGTGTGCTGGTTGCGCCCCGCCGCGGCCACGCCCGGCCCCAGCAGGTACATGACCAGGTGGGTGCGGCTCGTGTCGAGGTCCGAGAAGTACGTGCTGTTGGACTTGTGGAAGTTGTAGTCCGTCTCCATCAGCGACGTGCGCGTGCTGGAGATGCTGTAGTGGAAGAGCGCCTGCTGCGGCAGGGGCCTGCGCGGCCACACCGTGTGGCGGACCACGGCGGTGAGGACGCGGAACGTCCAGGCGAAGGGCATCGACTTGAGGTTGAGCAGCACCGCCAGCAGGAGCAGCAGGCGGCTCGTCCGGCCGGGCCCCGTCAGGAACCGCAGGGCCCACGACCGGACGTCCCCGCGGGCCAGCAGCGCGTGCCCGGCATACGCCGCGGACGCCGCGCTGACCGCACCGAACAGCCGCACGACCGTCGCCATGTTGGTGAGCGACGCGGCTGACGCCATGGCGGCCTTGCGCGATGGGAGCGGGAGCGGGAGCGGGAGCGGGAGCCCTATCCTCGATTCGGCGCGCGGGAGTCCCGGGACTTTGCGGATTCGGTCTCCGACGACGGCGACGGCGACCGCAGCAACGAACGAATACGGCCACGCACGGCACCCGCAAGAATCACCACGAGAACAAAGACCCAGACCGGCGCGGCGCGCGCGTAGCAGAGGAGCGTGCTGCTGCACTTGGCGAGAAGCGAGGGCGCGAGGGAGGGCGGCGGCATGCAGTCGCGGGAGAGATAAGGGAAAAGAGAGAGTGGCTTCAAGATCGAATTCCAGCCAAGGAGAGCACAATTGACCGCAAGAAGGAGAAGAAGAACAGGATTGAACAATGCAGAGATGAAATGGCCTCGCGCCTTTTTCTGCTGGTCGGCGCAAAGGTGAGAGGTTGTCGTCTTACAGTCGTGTTACAGTCTTCTCCTTACGGTCGCCTTGTGGACCCCTGCAGCGGGCCAATAGGAGCGCTTGGAGGTTTTGCGCGACCCTAGCAGCAGGCACGAAAGCCGAGGTTGTCTCCTACTTGGGAAGGCGCGTTGGCACATGAAAAGCTGCGCGTCGCCCCAACAAAGTTCCTTCCCACCAAATTCTGTGACGGATATGTGCATCTCTAGCTCAGATGGCTTAGATGCATGGCAACGCGAGAAGTGCCCTTTTCCTATTTGGGACGGCATCCTTCTGGCTTACAGGAAGGCACACAGAATTCTTCCTTTAACTAGCACATCCAATCACGCGTCAATGGCCCATCAGCCACAGCCTCGAAATGACCAAGAATGCCTCAACGTCCTCTCACTCGGTCGTCTCGAGGTGTCGCCTCACTCTTATCTCATCGTTAAAGAGCATGGACGAAAGACGCCCTCCGATTGATGGAACAAAGGACGACAAAGGACGACCCGGACAATACGCAGAAATAAATGAACCGAGAGCCACGGCCAGTGCCAGGAACGCCAAGAAGCTGATTGGATCCTGGGCATCTGGTACGGGGGGATGCCGTTCCGCGCCTGAATGCAACAGGCTCGAGGGGCGCCAAGAGCCTTATTGACGACAAAGGTTGAGCACCGGCCCTCTTCCCGTCTTCCTTTGATACGACGTCCGACAGGCACAGGATATTAACTGAAAATAACTGAAAATAACTGAAAAAAGCACGCATATTTTGTTCATATAGCCAATGCTGCAAATTGCCCACGCTGCTGTTCTGGAATGCCTGGAGCCAGCCCGGCCCATGTGGGCAGCCAAATACCCAGATTGTCTTTCTATTTTTTCCTCAGATGCCGGGCTGCATGTCGATACAAGCGCCATTTCGGGTAGGAGCTCGCTTCGATTTCATTTACTGGCCAAGCTGCGGGGAAGCCATTGCTCGTCGAGAGCAGCGGTACGTCTGAGCAGGAGGAGATGCTGGGACCGCGCAGGGAACGAGAAAAAGGGGCTCTCGATGATAAGAGGAGAATATGACATACGCGTGAGAAGGTGAAGGCGTTTCTCCTCATTTCTCTGCGTGGCCCTGGCGACTGTCTTGTTCCAATCCGCATCAGACCAGCAGCCGAATCCATTCTCGTGTCGCCCTTCGGTTTGTTCTGAATAGCATCGACGGAGCCAATTCTTGCTCGCACGCCTTCAAAATGCGCAACGTGCTGCTTCTCCTGGCGGCAGCGCGCGCCCTCGGTGCGCCGTCTCCCGCCGATAAGGCCAATGGAAAACGCGCGCCCGCCGCCTGTCCGGCGCAGGCGGGCGACTATGCCGCCGTCGACAACAGCCAGCTTCCCGATCCCTGGGTCTTCGCCAACGGCAGCCCCGTCGTGACCGCCGACGACTGGGAGTGCCGCAAGCAGGAGATGAGCAAGATCATGCAGCAGTTCGAGCTCGGCGAGCTGCCCCCGGCGCCCGAGTCGGTGACCGCCACCCTCTCCGGCGGCAGCATGAGCCTGTCCATCAAGGTCGGCAGCAACACCAAGTCCGTCTCGGTGAGCCTGACCAAGCCCAGCGGCGGCGGCGCGTCGGGCGGCCCCGCGATCATCGCCGTCGGCGGCGCCTCGATCCCGATCCCCGCGGGCGTCGGCCACATCAACTTCGGCAACGACGCCTGCGCGGCGCAGTCGAACCCGGCCAGCCACGGCACGGGCTGGTTCTTCGACCTGCACGGCAAGACGCACCCGGCGGGCGCACTGACGGCGTGGGCCTGGTGCGTGGGGCGCATCATCGACGGGCTGGAGCAGCTGGGCGCCGACAAGACCGGCATCGACCCCAAGAAGCTGGGCGTCACGGGGTGCAGCCGCAACGGCAAGGGCGCCTTTCTGGTCGGCACGCTCGAGCCGCGCATCGCGCTGACGCTGCCGCAGGAGAGCGGCTCGGGCGGCGCGGCGTCGTGGCGCGTGTCGGACGCGGAGAAGGCGAAGGGGAAGAGCATCCAGACGGCGCACCAGATCATCCGCGAGAACGCCTGGTTCTCGCACAACTTCGACCCCTACGTCAACAAGACCAGCACGATCCCCGAGGACCACCACTTTTTGGCCGCCCTGATCGCGCCCCGCGGGCTCTTCGTGATGGAGAACGACATCGACTGGCTGGGCCCCGTCAGCACGACGGTGGCCATGAAGGCCGGGCGGCTGATCTACGACGCGCTGGGCGTGCGGTCCAACATGGGCTTCGCGCTCGTGGGCGGGCACTCGCACTGCTCGTTCCCCAGCAGCTCGGCGGCGGACCTCAACTCGTACATCAACCACTTTCTGCTGGGCACGGGCAAGACGAGCGACGCCGAGGTGACGCCGGCCACGGTGACGATGAGCGACTGGATCGGCAAGTGGTCGACGGCGCCCAAGCTGGCCGGGGCAGGTGGCGGGGCCGGGGCCGGGGCCGGGGCCGGGGCCGGGGGAGCGACAAGCTCGTGAGCGGGTGGCGGGGCGTCAGTTTGTCACAGGAACGCGTACTGGGTCTGGATGCGTTGTGTGTAATCTGTATGTGTTGGCGTAATAGCATGTAGTAGAATGCACGAGCCTGCCAGCAGTGGAAGGAACAAGCCCGGCAACAGTAACCTGGCAACCTCGTAATCGCACAGTCGGCCTGCATTAATTCAATCTATTCATCCTCACCTGAAGTCCATCTCCCTCTTCTCTCTTCTGGAGTCGATTGTCATCGTCCTTTCACCGGATGTTCAGCGCCAGAGGGAATGGAGCTGCGGCGAGACCTGCTCTATTAACCCCCTCTCGCTCTTGAGAGGAGCACGGAACGGAGGAGACGACGGCGATTCCCTCTGAATGCAATTCAGTCACCTCTTGCTCATCGCATATAAAGAATTATTTTCTTTTATTTATTTAGTTTTATATTCTTCTCTCTCCCTTCTATCCTACAAGCAACCTAAAGGCATCTCAAGCTGACAAAGTGTCCCATAATTCCTTTCTTTTCCCCGTAACGCCCGATGCTTGTGAAATGCAGATTAGATCAGTCTTGTCTCTCGCTCTCTCGTTCTCGTCTGTTCCCCCCGTCCCCGGCTGACTACGCTTTCGCGCCGACCGTCGTCACGTTCGTGATCTTCACGTCCAGCGTCGGCATCGCCACCATGTGCTCGTCGATCTGCACGCGGCCCTCCACGATGGTCGCCACCACCTCGTACGTCCGCCCGCTGTCCGTCTGCATCCGCAGCACGTTCCTGCTCGCCGAGATCGTCGGCAGCTCGTTCTCCATCACGTACCACCGCACCGGCTCCCCCTGCTGCCGCATCGACAGCACGAACAGGAACCGGCTCTCCAGCGAGTGCCGGTTGATCACGAGGCACCGCGGCGCGTCGCGCTTCTGCCGGTAGTCCACCAGCACGCCGAACGACAGGTTGTCGCGGCCGTCGGGGCCCTGGCGGCTCGAGCACGAGAAGGCCACGACGTCGTTGCGCGACTCGGGCTGGCAGAAGACGCGCGTGCGCTCGTCCCAGGAGTTGGGGGGGAAGCTGCTGAAGTAGATGCCGCGGTCGCCGAAGTAGGGGATGTACATGCCGCGCGGGAACAGCCGCGGGTGGTAGACGGCGCGCAGCTGGTGGCTGGCCGCGAGGGCGGCCGTGGCG